>JAVDOI010000153.1:357500-364442 GCA_032191485.1 Leptoclinus maculatus
AATACCGTGCCTCCCTCGTGCTCGCTTAGAGGTGCGTCCGGTTGCCGACCCAAAAACACTAATCTTGTCTGTGTGGGAGATGCAGTGATAACAAGGTGTTGTGCTGGCTGGCCTCAGTGACGGGGCTGCCTTCGTCTTCATGTTGGAAATGAGTTTGGCGGCGGTGATAAGTGCTCGCTGTGTGAAAGCACCACAGTTATAAGTCGCGGTGGCTAACGTTAAGGTAAGCGTTACCCAGCTCAGTATTGCTGTGCCAGTGTGCTATTAAGCTGCTGTGTTGTTTGGGTCAACTGCTGCTAGGTTTTCTCACTTGGTCCTTACACAAACGGTTACCGGCTGGGGTAAAGTAGTAATACAGTTTAACCGTACACAACTCAAGCTTAACACTGAATGGACAATTTCCTCTCCCCTTAATATGAATGTGTTTTTATTTGTTTTCTTCTCATGATTTTTCCCCTGACTGGTGGTGGTGACTTCAGGCCTGGACATAACTCATTGGACTACCTAAGGTAAGTTCTACTCCTAGAATACAGTGCAATTGACAAGGCAGTAATGTGGCTGTATGTCATTTAAACAGTTACAGTAAAGGTGATTGTTAAAAGGACTATTTCAACCTTAGCTTCAACACGTTTGTCAATGTACTAATAGTTTTGCAAAAATTGTGTCTTAACGACACACAAATTTGTAACCCATGGCAGCTTGAACAACTGTTTTAAGTGGGACAAATCTATTTTATAAAGCACAACAAGGCCCTGACATGTGAGCTGACCTAAGGACGTCTGTGATTATGTTTTCCCAGACTGAGGACATTCATCTTCGGCGGGAGTGTGTCCTGAAAGCCCTCATCATCTTCCTGGTAGAAGATGCAGATAACCTGATCAAGGAATATCTTGTAAGTTTGATCAGTAATTTGCATGTCAGCACACCTTGTCAAATGGACACACAAAAACATCCTAGATTTATAGTAATGCTGTAAAAGGGACATTTTCTCAACTGTAATAACAACCATAACACCTCCTGCCTGGTTGGATTGATTACATGTTTTTGTAATCTTGGCCATGTTGGACATAATGTAATGCCTATCAACAATACACACCATATTGGATCAAATTGATACACCTCTCTCTGTGAGGTGACACCCAGCCAAGAAATAGTCCAGCACATACCACACATTGGCACATCAACCAGAAAGTGGCACATTAACAAGGTTCCGGGTGCAATTTTTTTTGTCATTTTACAACACAGGGTTGTCTTAATACTAGACTTGGCCAATCATGAGAGGCTGAACCTGTACCAAATCCATATAGTGTGATCTATTTTGGCATTATTCAGTGATATATAGTCATTGTGATTATGTAGCCATTGTCTTGAATAATTGTGACATCCTAGCAAACTTCTTTCATTAACAGCGGTGGTGGATATTAATTTTGTCTTCTGATTAAGAACAAGTAAAAAGATATATATATATATATATATATTTTGCCAGAATAATCGTTTTAAGTTCCTTCAAAATAAAATCCTCTATGAAACAGGTGGAGAAAAAATAGCTGTTGACGCTCCGAAGTGTCTGGACTTAATGTGAAACTGTGCGTCTGTGTGGTTACCAGGGAGGTCACTTCAACCTGGCTGACAGGATGTTCCACAGTGTGCGTGAAGCCTGGCTCTCTGCCTCCAAACACAACATGGCCGACGTCAAGGAGCTCATCCCCGAGTTCTTCTACCTGCCCGAGTTCTTGCTCAACGCCAACAACTTCGACCTGGGTCAGTATCGGGAACCACGATGAAGCACGAGTCAATCTGACTGAGATAATTGACTGCATGAATATTAATATAATAATATGAATGTTCTGTCTGCCCTCTGTTGTTGGATCTACCAGGCGCCAAGCAGAATGGCACCAAGCTGGGCGACGTCATCCTGCCACCTTGGGCCGAGGGCGACCCCCGGGAGTTCATCAGAGTCCACAGAGACGTAAGAATTGAACCCTCTTGTGACATTTTAGGTCTGATTTCCAGTGAGTACACGTTAACCTCTTGTCTGGCTGCAGGCGTTGGCGTGCGACTACGTGTCAGCCCACCTCCACCGATGGATCGACCTGATCTTCGGGTACAAGCAGCAGGGACCGCCGGCCGTGGAGGCGGTGAACGTCTTCCACCACCTGTTCTACGAGGGCCAGGTGGACATCTACAACATCAACGACCCGCTCAAAGAGACGACCACCATCGGCTTCATCAACAACTTCGGGCAAATCCCCAAACGGGTCAGATACTGGCTGGTGATGACGTCGCTGCTGCTGTACTGCCGCCACTAATGCTGATATCTTAAATCTCCAGGCTAGTTTAAAGGGATAGTCCGGATTTGTTGAAGTGGGGTTGAACGCCACTAGTTTAGAAAGACGGACAGGAGTACCAGCACGGGAGCAAAGCAATGTACCGCTGTGGACGGGAGCAGAAGCTGAATGTTTTCAGACACCTTAAAAGACTCTATATCAGTTCACTGCCTTATCTTACCTTCAGACAGCCCTGAGGCCTTTATCTGTGCTCTCAAAGCGGCCAGACTCCTTTGACAAAAACAGTAATCTTGCAGAAACAATAACTGCTGGACTACCGCTGCATCCATCGGTTAGTTTGCTTGTGTTCTTGTGTGAATTTGGTGAATCCAAATTGACCCTTTAAAACACAAATGAACACAAACAACGGAGGCAGCGGTAGACCAGCAACTCTCGTGTTCAGCAAGATACAATTACTGTTTTCGTCAACGGAGTCCTGTCTGTTTCTCTAAATCATCTACTGTCTGCATCTACTTCATCAACCAAAATGCTTCTTCATGACATTTTGCCCAATGAAGACCTGGTTGTCTCCAAACATTAACTTTCTGGAGCTTTAATCCACTGTGAGGATGCTCTGCATTTTTCCCTTAGTGGACAAACTTACCTTCCACAGCCAAAATGTTTTAGCATCCGGCTATTGGTCGATGTCAAAGTCCTTTTCTATCCTCACCGACTGTTGATGTGTTTGTGTCTCGGCTGTTTAAGAAGCCCCATCCTCCTAAGCGAGTACGTGGTAAAGCCAACGGTGACGTAGCGAGCGTTCCTCCGAGCTCCAACAGCGACAAGATCTTCTTCCATCATCTGGACAATCTCAGACCTTCTCTAGCACCAGTTAAAGGTACAAGTACACACACTTACTCTCTGTCTTTTGTGCTAAATCCATTGCAGTCTTAAGTACCAGTTAAGCCCCAACCATGTACTCTGTACATTAGACAGTGCAAGACTCCCTTTAGACTCTCATATTTCTTTGTGTCTCCAGAGCTGAAGGAGCCCGTGGGACAGATCATGTGCACCGACAAGGGCATACTTGCGGTGGAGCAAAACAAGGTTCTGGTTCCCCCCCACCTGGAGCAAGACCTTCGCCTGGGGCTACGCCGACCTCAGCTGCCGTCTGGCTAACTACGAATCTGACACGGTAACAGTTATTAAAACGGAAACGCATATATAGTATTTTTGTTACTTGTAATTAAACAGTCTAGACTTTAAGAGAGACTAAAACATGGACTCCTGTAGGTTTCCTTCATTATTTCACCTTGAAGTTGAGAAGTGAATGTGAGAAATGATTAAAGACGATGTTTCCCCCTGCTGGTCTTGAATAAAAATGCACTTGCAGTTTTCAAATCAGGGAATGGTTGTTGAATATGTGATACAGTGACATGTCCCAAAACAAACTGCTTATATTTGATTTAAGTATTTGCATAATAAACTCACTATGAAAATGTAAAACAAAGTTTTTGTTGGCGTCACAGAGGGCGGCGAGAATCACAACGGCGATGAGGACAGCAGCGAGTCGGACGGAGACGAGCCCAGTCTGAGTCAGGAGCCCAAAGCTCCACGCAACCCGTGGACGGGTGGAGGCAGCCAACCGGGCAGCGCCGTCCACAGACCCAGAGGTACGCAAGCAAGCGCTCCTCTTACCAGCACGGACGGTCTGTGGTTGAGCTGAGTGCACTGCTCGCACTAAATACACCGAGCAGAAGTGGGGAGAGCAGCAAATAATACGCAGAAACCACTTCAAAACACTGACGCGGATACATTGAACTCGTCATGCTTTTGAATCTCCGCTGAATTCATCCGACATTATACAAAGTTTCACATAAACAATCATTTATTTGCTTTGTTGTTTACCATGTAAAGTGCCTTTGAGTACCTTTAAAGCACCATATGTTAATATTACATCACTTTCTGTTCATTTGAATGTGTCTTGTACATAGAAATAGAATAGGAGTAAAACAGACATTGATTCCGTTGTAATATCACTAATACAAAAGACATTTTTTTATTGTTGTCAGTAGTTACGGTGACAACACACGCCCGTAACGCTCCGGAGGCAGATGTCTGTCTAGTTATTTACCACATATTTTGTTTACTGAACCTCAACCCACGCCAACGTTCCCTTTCAGGTCCCTCAGCACGAACCGGAGCTTCGTGGTCGATGGACAGCAGCTCTGACGACTCCCACCGCTGGTCGGACGGCTTCGTGTTCGTCAACTACTCCGAGGGGCAAACTAAGGTCCCTCACACCACCGCCACCACCCTCACCCGGCTCACCCAGGCCAGAGCTCGGTGCCACAGCCCTCCACCATGGACGCACGGACGTACAACCAGCTCAGGGCCGGTGGGTGTCCAGTGATTGAACATGTTGTTGTTGTTGTTGTTTAGCTAAGTCAGTGAAAGAACGAGGGTTCTCCTCTGATCAGAGAAGAAAACAAAAACTTAAAAAGTAGGCTGATCACAGTGTTGACGTGTTTTATTTCTGTGGGTCCACAGGCTACAGATGGGAGCGCCAGCTGGTCTTCCGGAGCAAACTCACCGTGCACACGGCGTTCGATCGCAAGGACAACGCTCAACCGGCCGAGATCACGTCGCTCGCCATCTCCAAGTAAGAGAGCAAGACGAATTCTTTCCTGTTGTAGATTTGTAATTGTTTTTATTGGTGTGGAGAGCTTCTTCGACACTATCGAACACAAACATCTTAGAAAAGTCATTCTCCTCCTCTGTGACGCCATCTCCTCAGGGACCACAGTAAGATCCTGGTGGGCGACGGTCGCGGTCGGGTCTTCAGCTGGTCGGTGAACGACCGGGTGAAGGACGAGGTGGTGGACAGCCTCTCCGCCTGCACGGTCCGATTCTCCCTCACCGAGCGGAGACATCACTGCAGGAACTGCGGCCAGCTCTTCTGCCAAAAGTGTGTCGTTTACAGCAGCCCAGCACGCTTTCCTGCCTCTTTTTTTGCCTCTTCAAAGCCCCTCCCCTCTCTGCTCTGTAATGGGAACATATATTTTAGTAGTGTAGAAGTTTTGAAAGATGTCTTACAAAGTAAAAAGACACATATTCTTAAAAAAACACAGTAGTCTTTCATAAGCAGTTCAGGAAACCAGGGTCCTGTTCAAGGCAAGGCAAGTTTATTTGTATAGCACATTTCAACAACAGGGTAATTCAAAGTGCTTCACATAAAACCATTAAAAGCATCAAAACATAAGGCATAAGAAAAGGAGATTTAAAAACAATTAAGAACATTCATTGAAACATTAAAAAGCAGTGTAAGAAATAAAATACAGTAGTAAAATGCAGAAATGCAGGAGATTGATTAATATCCTTGAACCTGGTTCAATTAAAGGCAGCAGCAAACAGAAAAGTCTTCAGTCTTGACTTAAAGGAGCTGAGGGTCTCAGCAGACCTGCAGCTTTCTGGGACTTTGTTCCAGATATTTGGGGCAGAAAAACTGAACGCTGCTTCTCCATGTTTAGTTGTGACTCTGGGAACAGAGAGCAGACCGGTCCCAGACCACCTAAGAGTAGGGATGGTTCATAAGGTAGCAGCAGATCAGACATGTATTTTGGCCCTAAACCATTCAGTGCTTTATAAACCAACAGCAGGATTTTAAAGTCAATTCTTTGTTGGACAGGAAGCCAGTGTAAAGACCTCAGAACTGGAGTGATGTGATCCACTTTCTTTGTCTTAGTGAGGACTCGAGCTGCAGCTTTCTGATTGACTTGTTACAGAGACCTGTAAACACACCGTTACAGTAGTCCAGTCTACTGAAGATAAATGCATGGACAAGGTTTTCCAAATCCTGTTGAGACATAAGTCCTCTAATCCTTGATATATTCTTCAGGTGATAGGAGGCTGATTTAATCATTGTCTTGATATGGCTGTTCAGGTTGAGGTCTGAATCCATAACTACACCTAGATTTCTGGCCGATCACGTGAACCTGTGTTTGCATAAATGATGTGATGTTCCTGTACAATGTTGAAGCTTCCAACACAGACACTAACTGAGTGGCTGTGTTGCATTTTTCCCTTGCAAGAGAATAAACCGAAAAAGACAACTTTGATTCTTCTGAAGACTTTATTATTGATTTGTGAACAAAACTCTCTTCTCCCGATTAACATAGAAATCTTCCATCACAGCTCCCTGTCAAGAGGAAACGTGATCATGTAATGAGGTTTGACTATCGTTTTTCATTCAACTTTTTTGTTAGACAGAGGAGTTTTTCTTAACAAAGTGGATGCAAAAATGTATCAATTTGCCTATTTCAGGTCAGAGTTTTGTGGCTACATATATGTGGGTGTATTGTATGATATGAAGTCAGGACAGGACCCGAGTTGTCGCTTTTATTAATTCATACAACAAGAAAAAGATAATCTTTTGTGTTTACTCCCCTTCTTAGAAGCTGGTGAGACTTTCACAATTAAAGGTTCTCTCGGGAGTCGAACCACCGACCCCTGCGCCCCAATGATCTGCGCATGCGCATTGAGGTTTTGAGTTGTGTGCAGTCACGCTAACCGTTCGGTCACGCAGTTTAACGGTTGCTGGGCAAGCGTGAGAACAGGTGTATATTCGTTCGATTAGACAGAAGAGATGACATGTGACTTATGGAGGACGAAATTG
>JAVDOI010000154.1:0-57500 GCA_032191485.1 Leptoclinus maculatus
GTCCCACAAACACATGAGCATCCAAGCTGTGTGCCTCTCTCTCTCTCTCTTCTCCCTCTGTCTCCCTCTCTCTCTAGGTTCTCCTTCTTGTCCTGGTCATCAGCACGCTTTGTTGTTTGCACTCCTGAAGAATGACACAAATAAAAAGTAGTGAATCATCGTTATCAAAGGTTCAAATCAATGGAAATAATACACTAAAAATACCCTTTTTATGAATTCTACATTTTGATTCAGCCAACGTATTATTCATCATGACCAACGATAGTTTGTTTCAACATGAGCTTGAAAGACCTTCTAAGTTCTCTGAAAAAGCATTTTGACATCATAAGAATTCTCAAAGTTAATTTTGGTTTTTGACAAGGTAATGAAAAGTAAAGAATTTTTTCTTTAAATTTTTCACATAATTCTAAAATGTCCCTTTATCAGTTTTATTAAATGATGGTCCTACAAGCACATGTCTCTGGTCTCCTAGTTGTCCTCCTTGTCCTCTTCTTTTCACTCAGGCTTAACTGTGCTGGGCTCTCTTCAAGCCTTGTGTTTGGCAGGAGTTTGAGGAAGACGCGTCTATCATGAAAAGAAGCAGAACATGAACACACACACGACACACACACACTTTTTGGGTGAATTCCACTCTTTACTGTGACTTCTGCAGACACATTTTAACATTAGGTTTGCAGTTATTATAACATCTGTAACATCTAATACAGCTGTGTTCTGTTTGAACTCAGCTCAAAACCAAACTAAATGAGAAATGAGAAGCTGCCAGGGTACAAAGATAAACTACCAAGACACACCAGAAAAAATGAGTTAAATATTGATCCTGAACCTGAGAATGCTGGATTCACCCCACGTCAACAATCTAATATATTTACAAAAGATAATAGAGATGAAATTGAAATGGTGTACAGCCTATAGCTGTGTAACCGATACCCCCTCCTAGTGGCGAGCGAAGCGCTGGAAGACGGGCTTGTTCAGTAACCTCTGACCTAGGTAACGAACCACGCCCCAAAATCTACACGCGAGACCGTCTTAGCCTGCTTAGTGAGGCGAAAGCCAGGATAACTTAATAACACTAGCCACCGCCGTTATCACTTATTTCAGGGTAAAAACGTCGGCCTCTCCCGACAGCCGGATATCTAACGGATTCAGGTGAGTGTGTGTGCAACAGGTGTGGGAGGACTGGAAGTTACCCAGGGTAGACCCGCTCTAAAGGGCCACCGCTGAGGAGGAACCCTGTGTGGTTGGAAAGACTCGGCCTCGGTTTATTTCAGGGCAGGCTTCAGAGGACCCTGACCCTAACAACCCCTCCTGCAACCTCCAGGTCCATATCTGGTAGAGAACTGGATCATTGTCAAATCAACGTATGGAGTACAACACCATCTGTGTTGCACACAGAGGATTACTCAAACAGTCCCTTACATGTGGAGATGTGGTTTGAAAGGTTTATTCTGTATGATGTCTTTCAGGTGAAATGCTCCTTTATTGTATGAGTTTACAATCCATGATCTCTCTGAAGCGTAATAGAAAATAGTGAGCAGGGGGAGGAAGTTCTGCTGCTGGTGGATGAGCTAGCATCAGAGAAATCATATCATATTTAAATATATAGTAGACCAGGGGTATTTCATTTAAAATTCAACGAGGTACATTTAGAGAGAATTTTCCTCATGCAAAGGTCCGGAACATCACAACAATGTTTATCTTGTGCTATGAATTAGTCCCAGTATATATTGTGAAGTAGACAACAGTTGTATCAACATCTGTATGTAGTCAACAACTGTCTGTCAAATCAAAGAAAGAAAAGTTTGATTGAATAATACTTCAACAATAGTTTATTGTTCTGTTTTCAAATTGAACTGGCAGTGAATTACAAAGAATACAACTCTAAAGTGAGGGATCCGCACTCGGACTACAGTACGTTTGTGGAGAAGCCTTTTCAAATGTCTAAGAACCTCGGTGGATTGTTAAGAAACCTTGCAAAAATTAAAAGCAAAGTGTGGACCAACTATTCCTCTACATTGCTGTCACATGTGTCAATACACAAGTAAAGTGGTTTACAATATGACGCACCAGATTAAGGGTATTAACTAGTGGTGTAACGGATCACGGGTCGATCCGTGATCGGTTTCGGATCCCCCCTCACGGGTCGATCCCCTCCGGGTTCGGATCCCCCCTCACGGTTCGGATCCCCCCTCACGGTTCGGATCCCCCCGTCACGGTTCGGATCCCCCCTCTACGGTTCGGATCCCCCCTCGTCGGGGGGTTCGGATCACTCGTGAACCGCGGATCAATTCAGTATTTTTTTTCTTGTTTCTTTTTTTATCTTTTTTTTTTTTTACGAGTGTAATCCTCATAGTGTGTAATACAGTTTTACTGCTGCTGTTCCTTTTCAAGTAACAAGTGCCCGAGATATCAATGGCAAAGTGTCAGTGAACAGATATAAAGCATGTGTTTCACGTGAACGGAGGGTTTAAAAGCATTTAACGGCGAGAATGTCACGGCGAGCGGAGGAAGCTCCAGAGAGCCCGCGGGTCATTTAAGTCAAGTGTGGGATCATTTTGTCTTCCCTGTAAAGTATAATGACGGATAAGGGTGGTGGACAAAAACCGTTAACGGTAATGTAGGCGTTATTTAAAAAGAAAGAAATACGACAAGGAAAAGACTGTGACCGCTTGTCACCACGGAGGAGTGATTCATAGTCCGGTGCTGCAGTACACGCCCCTCTGTGAGGGTCACACAGACAGGTTGCTGTAGACACGCCCCCTTCTGTGAGAGTCACACAGACTAGTATCAGAGTGGAAGCTAGGACAGGCCCAATATCCACTACAGAAGGTCCTACCCTCTCCCCAGACAATGGAGACATTCTCATCTTTTTGGAAAATCATTGTCACAGTATGTGAACATTATTGTGTATTTGAATGACATAACCTGACATGGAAGTAAATCACAAGACCCAAGTTGTTGCCGATCAAGTTCAGTTCAGTGTAAACAGTGGGAAGGCCAGGCTCACATATTCTTTCAATATTGATCAAAGGACGAGGGCCATCAACATACCTCATGTTGCACATTAAACTTAAACAAGAATTGAATATTCTTGAATTGTTTTAATTGTTTTTATTTATTTCATTTCAATTGGACACCTTCCATATTTTAGTTTTTATGTAAGGACTATAGCCCAAAGTCTTTTCTTTAAGTGTTCTTGAAGTTCTTTAATTAATTAAATGGGAAAGCAAAGTTTATAATCCTCTCCTCCCCTTTTCTTTATGTTGATCCGAAAAATGATGCGAACCGTGACTCAAGAACCGTGATCACGGAACCGGGACCGGTGAGGTTTGTGATCGTTGCACCCCATAGGTATTAACACAACTGGAAACTTGAATTGAATTCCCTAAAATCTTAATCCCCAACCCTATCTGCAGGTCAACTGGAGGAGAAGAGGAGTCCTAGGCCCACCGGAGGAGGAGGAGTCTCAGGCCCACGGAGGAGAGAGGTCTCAGGCCCACCGGAGGAGAGGGGTCCTCAGGTCCCACCGGAGGAGAAGAGTCTCAGGTCCACCGGAGAGAAAGTCTCAGGCCACCGAGGAGACTAGTCGAGCCCACCGAGAGTGTCCCAGGCCCCGGAGGAGAGAGGTCTCAAGGTCCACCGGAGGAGATGAGTCCAGGCCACCGAGAGAAGATTTCAGGTCCACCGGGGAGAGACTCAGGTCCACCGGAGGAGCAAGAGTCCTCAGGTCCCACCGGAGAGGAGGTCCTCAGGTCCCCGAGGAGGAAGAGTCTCAGGGCCCGAGAGAAATCTCAGGCCCACCGAGGAGAAGGAGTCTCAGGCCCACCGGAGGAGAAGGAGTTCAGGCCCACGGAGGTGAGGTCTCAGGCCACCGGAGGAGAGGATCGAGGTTTCGGCCCCACGGGAGGAGAGGGGTTCATGGCCTCCGGAGGAGAGGGGTCTCATGGCGCTACCGGAGGAGAAGAGTCTCAGGCTACCGGAGAGAAGGAGTTCAGGCCCACCGCACAGGCCCACCGGAGGAGAGGAGTCTCAGGCCCACCGAGGAGATGATTCTCAGGCCCACCGGAGGAGAAGAGTCTCAGGCCCACCGGAGGAGAAGAGGTCCCACGCCACCAGAGGGAGAAGAGGAATCCTCAGTCCAGGTCACGGAGGAGAGGAGCCTCAGGCCACACCGGAGGAGAAGGATTCTCAGGCCCACGGAGAGATAAGAGTCTCAGGCCCACCGAGGAGAGGAGTCTCAAGCACGACCGAGGCGAGGAGTCCAGGCCTACCGGAGGAGAGGAGTCTCAGTCCACCGGAAGGAGAGGAGTCCCCCAGGCCACCCCGGAGGAGAGGAGTCCTCAGCCGGAGGAGAGGGGAAGTCCCCAGGTCCACTGGAGAAGAAGAGTCTCAGGCCCACCGGAGGAGAAGAGTCTCAGGCCCACCGGAGAAGAGGAGTCCCCAGGTCCACTGGGGAAGAGGGAGTCCCAGGTCCACCGGGGAGAGAATCTCAGTCCATCAAGGAGAAATGAGTCCAGGTCAACGGAGAGAGGAGTCTCAGCTCCACCAGGGCGGCTGTGGTGAGAGGGTAGAGAGGGTCCTCTAACAATCTGAAGATCGAAAATTCGATCCCGGGCTCCTCCTGGTCCACATCATGGTAGCCCCTGTCATCAGTGTTGAATGGGTAGTGAATGGGTGTATGGTTACTGTGTATATGACACCATGTACAGACTTATTAAAAACAATTATAAAATCAAGCATTCAGTAAATATGATTGTGGATATTTGTCTAAATTAAATTAATGTGACCTCACTTCCAAATATAAATTTATTACATTTTTTACTCAGTTTCAAATAAAGTAATCTACTAGAAAATCTTAATAATGATAATGATAATAATAAATACTAACAACACCATAGATAATAATAATAATAATCAAGTTTCTGAAGTCATAGTGTAACCTCAGTTCAAGTATATTCAGTTCATTGAAGTTTCTTAAAATTAGGATCAACTTTGAATGTTAAGAATAGGTCTGTGATTTAAACATGAGTCTGATACAGTTAAAGAGATCGTGTAGCTAAGTGTAAAGGATTTAATCATGAATTCCCTGTTCATGTGTTTTCAATTTAGCGTCACCATTCATAAAGAGCCGTGGATCTATTTTAGTATATACAGTACACCAAAGGCGCTGCATTGTACTTTTTTACTATTTGCGTCTGAAAAACTGACCTTATTTACACTCATACATGAGATGTGTATGAATACCAATTAAAAAAACACTGGACAGTTTCCCTATGTCTGAATGTCTTAGTAACCTGAATCCCTGTTTCACCTGGGCTTTGTCACATTATCTTTATATTGATCACTCTGCTGGTTAACAGGTCCTAATTGACCCAAGCATATTACATCAAAAAAGGAGCCCAACAGAAACAATCCCGTTATCCATTGGGATTTCAACTTTTCATACGAACAAACCGAGAAAACACAACAAGATAAATCTGACATCGAGAAAGGACACTGAAAATGTTTGAAGTTGCAGTGTGTGAGCTGTTGGGAACCCCGTTTCAGTGTGTCAGTCGTCTGCTATACTTGAAGTTTAAAAGGTGTGTGTGTACTGTGTGTGTAGCAGGGTACTGTGTGAGGTTCCTCGCCAGTAAAGCCCCAGTTCCACCGAAAGCCGGATATACTACGGATTCCCCCGGATACACTACGGATCAGATCCGGGGTCATCCGGGAGCTGGAACCGTAGTGAAAACCGTAGTCACGTGCGGACGATTCCGGTGATGAACCGTAGTAAAACCATGGCCATCCGACGCCATCCGTGCCCATCCGTGGCGTATCGGGAAGCGACGCGGTCGTCGGACATACAACTTAACATCGGGGTGACTCCGGGGACATCCGGGAATGGAGAGGGGGGGCGGCGATGATTGTAGGGCTTCCGGAAGTAACGTAGTAGGACCGGGATGAACCGTAGCGTAACCGTAGTAAGACCGGGATGAACCGTAGCATAACCGTGTTAATCCGGGATGAAACGGGAGCTAGTTGACACCCCGGAGCACCCCGGATGGGTTTAATTTTCGGCGTGTTGTTGTCGTCTGAGGAAGATTCTTCTTCTCTTCTTTTCTTTTCTTCTTCTGCTGCTGCAGGAGCAGCTTTCTTCTTTGCAGCAGTCATCGCCTTCTTCTTGGGTTTAATTTTCAGCATGTTTCACCCCGGTTCTCACCTCTTTTTATCCGAGGTGATCCGGGGACATCCGTAGTATATCCGGCTTTCGGTGGAATTGGGGCTTAAAGTCCTGAGAAGCTACAGAGCTGCACTTTGATATTTCCCTTTTAAAAACATCCTTAATGAAAATATTATCTCAAAATAGCTATTGTGAAGCTGAGATGAATGAAGCAAGGTTGATTTAAACATAAGTCAAAACGGCACTACTTCACCTACAGGAAGCCATTTTCCAATGTCTCCTGTGTGAAGCCATCCATCTGCATCGATGGCCTCCGCAGTCTTCTCGGGGTCCTTCAGGTAGCCCTGGAACACGTTAAGGCCCTTCACACACACACCTAGAAACCAACACACACACACACGTATGAGTGACGTAATGTTATCGTAAAAGACAGAGCTTCTGTGAAGATGTCTGCTTGTCTTTGTGTTTCACCTCTCCCTCCCCGTTTACAGCCAGGTAGTTCATCTCGGGCACGTCCACCAGTTTAAGTGAGTTACAGGGTAGAGGAGCTGCAACGTGACCTGCGGGCATGAGGTCAAGTACAGAGTGATCAGTGAACTTGTTCTTTATAACTCAGAGCGTTGAGAGATGTAACACTTGAATTAAGTCCTTCTTATTTATTACCTGCTTTCCAGTCTCCGGGCATGGTCATGGTGCATCCAGCAGTACACTCTGTTTGTCCATAACCTTCATAGAACTGAGACACATGATTATTATTATTATCATGACTACTACTGCTACAAACACAGGATTATGCAATGTAGAACCTATTGGGGACAGAGAAGGAGCATTTCTACTTTTCTTTTAAATTACCTGTTGCACTGCAGATTTTCAGGACAGGTGATAGAAAGAGACATAGATAACAAGATAACATTTGAAACAAGGACCTGTGTGTGTGTGTGTGTGTGTGTGTGTGTGTGTGTGTGTGTGTGTGTGTGTGTGTGTGTGTGTGTGTGTGTGTGTGCGTGTGTGTGCGTGTGTGTGTGTGTGTGAGCGTGTGTGTGTGTGTGTGTGTGTGTGTGTGTGTGTGTGTGTGTGTGTGTGTGTGTGTGTGTGTGTGTGTGTGTGTGTGTGTGCGTGTGTGTGCGTGTGTGTCTGTGTGTGTGTGCGTGTGCGTGTGTGCGTGTGTGTGTGTGTGTGCGTGTGTGTGCGTGTGCGTGTGTGCACGTGTGTGTGTGTGTGTGAGCGTGTGTGTGTGTGTGTGTTACCTCACAGCCTATTGCAGCTCTGAGGACGGTGAGGACAGAAGGAGAGATGGGAGCAGCTCCTGTCAGCATGAGACGCACGCGACCTCTGAGGCTGGCCTGTAGAGGGCAGCACACTGCGTTAATCTAGACTCTATCAGTCATCCACAACACATTCATGTAAATCTTAAAATGCCACATAATGTTTATGCCTTTACAGCTGTCTGAGGCTGATAACAATGTTGTACACATTTTACTGTGTGTTCTTAGGAGATTAATCATGCCTTATATGATAAGCTAAGATAATACATGTACAATGCTGCAGCAGAAAAGGGGATTGTGCAATAACAAGAAGCATTCGTAAACTAAAGCAAGATATAATAAATAAGTGAAACTGTAAAAATCTAAATGTAATCAGCATACAGATTGAACAGTTGAATTCACATTATTGCACATATGAATTATTATATAAGATACTAGGTAAATCTTAAAAGAATGATGAAGCTAAATGTCTTCCTTATAGCTTCATATATAATATACTATATATAGTACAGTGTATATCTAGATACTGTACATATATGTATTTAGATTTTTCCAATTCATTAATTCAAAGTTTTCAATTAAATCATGTAAAAACAATGTGTCATGCAGCCTGTAGGCTCACAGCATCGTATGTGTTATTCAAAGATGACATCAAATATAGAGAAAGGCTGTCCTCATAGTGATGAAGAAAGATGTATTATTACCATATATATTCATTTTATAACCTGTTCTTAGCTTTAATCTATTGTCTGCGTCCTTCTCTTCACACATTTACATCAAAAGGGCTCCATTGTATGAGTCAGTTTGAAGCAAGGGCGTAGGTTTGCATATGGTCCATAGGGACTAGTCACGACCAAAGTTTGGGAAAGACACAATTGTCCCCACCAATATTTTGTTAATTTTAATTGACTGTTAGAAAAAAATATTTTTCACAATATATTTGCAAACTCATTGGTATTATTATTAGTGCTGTGCAAGTTAGCGCGTTATTATCGCGTTAACGCATTCATTAATTAACGCCGACAATTATTTTATAGCGCGTTTTTATTTATTTTGAAAGTCCGTTGCTCACTGGCAGCGGTGAAGGAATGGAGACTACTGGACATCGCTGCGGTGAAGTCAGCAGACACTCAGATCTCCGTGGTCAACTCAGCAGACACATGTTAGTGCACCTATATGCTGACATTCACGGTAAACGCATTCAAACGGCACAGATCGGGAGCGAGCGAAGGACTTTGAAAGTTAGCGGAAAGATTAACGTGAGACAACATCCGGTTTCTTCAGAAGAACATCCGGTTTTCAGAATACGATGCCAACAAAGTATGAATTATATTCACATTAAGTATAAAACATGCTACCTGCATCTCGTGAGTTAAAAGGAAAATACACCTAAATTGTGCGTAAAGTGTCTTCATTCTTTGATCGCTCGGAGTTACAGCATTATATTGATGAACAGTAGAGCTGCATTCACATGCTCTGACTGTCATGAAAACATTTTTGCTGAAACGTGATGAAACATTTTATTCCTGTTGCACAGCAGTGAACGTTTCACATACAGTCAGCACACTGAGCACAGATAGTGAAGAGATATGATCGCTACTGTGTAAAGGGAATACTGCTGTTAAAAAGAACCAGATTTCTTTTAATAAGTGTTTACAAACCAAATGTTATTGCACTTTTGTTCATATAGCAGTACTTTTAAAATAAAAGTGCGCAATACACTACTTTTGAATTCATTATTGAACGTTGCCATAACAATGCGATTAATCGCGATTACAAATTGTAATCATTGCCCAGCACTACTAATAATTGCATAAAGGAGGAAAGCACTTTATTTATAACCTATTAAGTGCTGCAGAATAGATTTATTTGTTATTTATTTATTTATTTTTATTTTTGGGCTGCACAACTGGGAACATTTTTTATATATATTTTGGATATAGAATATAATGTTACTGTATATTGGCATTTTAGCAGAACGTTTTTTATTTAATTATTTATTTGGTGTAGAATACTGTTTTGTATTTAAACTAAGGTTTTATTACTGTTATGTTTAAATCAGTTCCAAATTACACAAATATTAATATATTTTAATAAAGTTTGCCTGTTCAACTGATATCAACTAAGTTTTTCTCATATGGGGGGTGCATCAGAGGGTGAAGGGAATAGTCAGATAACCTACTTGTATGATGAGATAACAGTCTTTGGTATATAAATGACTTTCTTCTGTGATCAGTATCAGTCTCCTTACTATGATAATGACAGACATATACACACACATGGCTTTTGGATTGTTAGTTTCCTGTTCACTTTCTGCTTGTATTTCATGTTTGTTTAACTGTACATGTCAAAGATGAACAAAGGTATCGATGACACATTTGCTTTATTGGATGCAATAACTGTCTGTGAACATCCAGTTCACATTTGGTGACATTCTGGTCATTGTTTCCAGAGATACATGTGATAAGGCAGACGCTGTCCCTTTTGGAGAAGCTTCTTTTCACTATTTGCGGTTTTGGGGAGAATCCAAACATCAACCAAAAAAACTAATTTAGCAGTAAAATATTTATACAACTGTCCATTTTTTTAAAAACTAGACACATTGAAGTTAGGAAACACCTGGTTGTGCTTTGTTCTACCTCGGGTAGAGGTATCGAAAAAACTTCTGTTCTTCTACTAACAGTTGCATGTAGTTGAGTGAGTGCATCGTGCCCTAGATATTGGATATGTTAGAAAATTAAATAAATGTGGAATAACATAACGTCACCTGTGGAATAAACACACGTACATTGTAAATCTTATTAAATAATACAAATATAATCAGAATAAATAATAATTATCCACAATTATGAACAATTTTGGACCTGAGCCCTAAATAAAATCTCTCGTTTTGCCCTGAAACAGCTAACGAGCTTTCTAAATGGACAGTTGGTGATTGAGCGGTGCAGCTCACAGTTGACCCAGTAAAGTCACTTTACAATGAGAAAGGGACACTTTTCTAGTTCATGCTGTAATCACAGTAGTTCACTGTATTTGAGGACAGGTCACGCGCCCCTCTCAACGTAATACCAGAGCACTGAGACAGCTGATATGCAGCAATAAGCATTTATAAATAATTACATTCATATATTAAAGATATCTGATATTTCATTGCTTTTAATAACCATGAAATAAAGATGGCTCAGTAATGCTTCACAGACTTCCTGTATTCTATATGTGAAACATAGGACAATCTCCAAATGAGAAAGATTGCCAGAGACATCCGAGTCTTGAACCAAGAATGGTTACAAAATCCACTCACGCACCCACTTCAGTATGAAGCTTGTTCCAGGCCTCTATGAAAAGGAAAAGACTGTGACCGCTTTCACCACGGCGGAGTGGAGATTCATAGTCCGGTGCTGTAGACACGCCCCCTCTGTGAGAGTCACACAGACAGGTGCTGTAGACACGCCCCCTCTGTGAGAGTCACACAGACACACACCTGGGGCAGGTGCTGACAGAAGTATCAGAGTGGAGCTAGACAGGCCCAGTAGTAATATCCCAGTCACCACAGAAAGGTCTACCCTCTCCCCAGACAATGTAGATATTCTCATCTTTTTTTAAATAATGTCACAGTAATGGTAAACATTATTTCAGTGTATTTGAATGACATAACCTGACAGGAAGTAAACATTGACCCAAGTTGTTGCCGAGCAGTTCAGTTCAGTTGAAACAGTGGAAGCTAGCTCACTGGCTGTTTCTTTCTTTCAATGAACTGAATGATTTAATAAGTCTCCTAGACTTTTGAATTAGCGAAAATAGAAGTATCTCTTTCTTAGGTTTACTAAAGTGTTATTTTCGTCTAAAATGTTGTTTTTAGATTACTTAACTTGGTTGTTATCGCGTCTAAACCCGGTTTAGAGCACCTAACTGTGGTTCTTATTACCTGCAATGATTTCCAACACGGCCTGGTTCACCCAAAAGGATATCGTCACTCCGTCTCCCCCTTAGCCAGCAGATTCCTGGCCAAACTATTCTCGTGTGAGAATAGGGCGGAGGTCTTTAGTCAAGAGTCCTGGACTCTCCCGTAAACGGTTTCAGGATCAAAGCTGGAGAGAAGTAGGAGATGTTGATTTCCGGCTCCGAAAGACCATTTATGTTGGAAAAATTCACTCGAGACCGGTTGAAAAATCATTAATCACAGGACATTTAATTTATTCTTTGCAAAGAAGGAGACAGAGTTGATTCACATCAGGATATGTACATCAAGGCCGCTCGTAGTTCTGACTCTGAGCTTCTGATATTTATACTGAGTAAACAACATGCAATGGGCTGGCACAGGATTGGTTTACAATCAGGTCTTCGTCACAAAAGGTGACACACACACACAAAATGGCGTCCGCGCCATGTAGTCTGAGAAGAGTGTCTGCAACTTCTGGCACAAAGGTCTCAATGCTTCTACAGTTCTTATTATCATTCCAATTCAGGACATTCTGCTCTCTCAGCAGACTAAACATCTCTCGAACCTAATGTCAGAGTAAGTTCACACACACATTCACATGAGGACACCAGACTTTGTAAGCCCACATATTATAATTAGTCATTGAGATTTTTTGACCCCAACAGTGGGTTGTTGAGTTCAAACATGAACTCTTTCTGCAGAATCGCTGACTCCACCTTCAACAGTAACCACTGTAAAGGTCGCCCAGTGTGTGTGTGTTTGCACCTTTTACAGTGAGTGTGACTGTAAGACCCCTGAACTCTGCACCTTCTGTTTGTCGGTTTACTTGTTTTCGTGATATAACTATAGAATTCATCTGAGGGGTCAAAGCTGGGAACAGAACCAGGATCAGAAGACCTGGTTTTAATGATAAAACGTATACATCTGTGTGTCTGTTGTTACACAGATAAAGCACTTCTTTTACTTCTTTAACTGCCACGGCCTGAAACAGGATGTTCCAGTACACAGGCCCCCACCCTTGATCACTCTCTTTATAACTGTGTGTGAATTTAACTTGGTAGCGCACACTTCTACACACTCTTTGTGACTCTGTGTAACTGTGCCTCTTCTTGCAAGAACAACAAATAATAACAAATAATAACATAAGAAAATTAAAACATAATCAGGGGCTACAGAAAATAATTGTCTAAAATAATAATGTACGTTTTCTTGTTGTGTTTGTCATAAGGTTTAATGTGTTTATGTACAACTTGATTTCAACACCAGGATTGTGAGAATCCTTATGGATGTGAAATTGACCAACTACAAGTATAAGATTGCTCATGTAACTAATACGTTTATTATGACATTCAGATTGAGTGATAGTGTTTCGGTGTAATTATATAATCTAGTATTAAATAGTTATAGAATGTCCAAAGTCCTCTGAGGCTGCAGTCCTCTCACATGAACCGAACCCTTTCCTGCCACCAGGTGTCAGTGTTTCCTCTGCTCCTCACTCCTGACTAACGTTTCCCCGGCTCAGCCCGACATGACAGTAGAGGTCATTTGGTGCCTGTGAGGATGCAGAGACAGTGGCATGGCCTCAGTCATAAAAAGAGACATGACGATCTGGAGCAATGGGGACGGGATCCAGAGAGAGGCTTTTGGGAGGCAGCAGACCTCTGAGATCTTTAAAAAGATCGTCTACCGTCTCTGGTACTCTGTCTCCCCGTTGTGAAGCATTTTGGACCTCCCTCCCCCCTCCCCCAACTGCACCACCACCCCAATAAAACGACACTCTCGCTCAACATAACACACACACACACACACACACATACACGCACACACATACACACACACACACACACACACACACACACACACACACACACACATGCACACACACACACACACACACACACACATACACACATACACACACACACACACACACACACACACACACACACACACACACACACATACACACATACACACATACACACACACACACACACACACATACACACACACACACACACACACACACACACACACACACACACATACACACACACACACACACACACACACATACACACATACACACACACACACATACACACATACACACACACACACACACACATACACACACACACACACACGCACACACACACATACACACACACACACACACATACACACACACACACACACACACACACACACACACACACACACATGCAAACACAGGTGAGCACACCAACGGACAGAGAGCGCGCTTCGCTAATTACAGGGAAGAGCCCAAGTGCAGCACGCCCTGTGCTCTGTACGCCCTGTGCTCTGCACGCCCTGTGCTCTGCACGCCCTGTGCCCCCCCCCCCCCAAAGCTGTAAACCTAGTGGAAACACTGTTCATAAACATTTTCCTATCACATCCCCTTCCTCTGGAATGACCTTTCTGCTCACATCAAACAGTTGAGGCCTTTAAATCCCAATTTGAAACTCATATTTTGGTCCAAACCTTCAGTTATTTGCTTTTTCTTTCATTACTTCAGGCCTCTTATCTGTTGCCAGTACTGCAATTATTCCCTGTCTGAGAATTCCAACGAATCTTTCATTGTACCTGTTGCCATTAACCTTCCAGCAGGTCAGTCATTGTGCAATCATTACCTGTAGAAGTCATGTTCCAAAGAATTGTTCTTTGTCAAAACAGATAAAACACACCTTGGTGACCTTTAATTCCATTCTCACACTCAGCCTCTGAATTTCTGCCATAAGACCTGAAGCTATCTTGGTCCACGGCCAGTGATGTTTGGATCTCACTTCTTGTGTTATCTTGAACCTGAATCATTATCCTTCTCACGGGCCAGTCTCAGTCTCAAAGACCCAAATAAGTCCAGCACTTGAAGTCAATGTCTGTCCTGCTGACGAGAACATAGTAAACGTCCTGAACAGCACTGCATCTCTCTGAGCCTGTGTTTGTTTGTTGTCCCACAAACACATGAGCATCCAAGCTGTGTGCCTCTCTCTCTCTCTCTTCTCCCTCTGTCTCCCTCTCTCTCTAGGTTCTCCTTCTTGTCCTGGTCCATCAGCACGCTTTGTGTTTGCACTCCTGAAGAATGACACAAATAAAAAGTAGTGAATCATCGTATCAAAGGTTCAAATCAATGGAAATAATACACTAAAAATACCCTTTTTATGAATTCTACATATTGATTCAGCCAACGTATTATTCATCATGACCAACGATAGTTTGTTTCAACATGAGGCTTGAAAGACCTTCTAAGTTCTCTGAAAAAGCATTTTGACATCATAAGGAATTCTCAAGTTAATTTTGGTTTTTACAAGTAATGAAAGTAAAGAATTTTTTCTTAAATTTTTCACATAATTCTAAAATGTCCCTTTATCAGTTTATTAAATGATGTCCAACAAGCACATGTCTCTGGTCTCCTAGTTTGTCCTCCTTGTCCTCTCTTTTCACTCAGGCTTAACTGTGCTGGGCTCTCTTCAAGCCTTGTGTTTGGCAGGAGTTTGAGGAAGACGCGTCTATCATGAAAAGAAGCAGAACATGAACACACACACACACACACACACATTTTTTGGGTGAATTCCACTCTTACTGTGACTCTGCAGACACATTTTAACATTTGGTTTGCAGTTATTATAACATCTGTAACATCTAATACAGCTGTGTTCTGTTTGAACTCACTCAAAACCAAACTAAATGAGAAATGAGAAGCTGCCAGGGTACAAAGATAAACTACCAAAGACACACCAGAAAAATGAGTTAAATATTGATCCTGAACCTGAGAATGCTGGATTCACCCCACGTCAACAATCTAATATATTTACAAAAGATAATAGAGATGAAATTGAAATGGTGTACAGCCTATAGCTGTGTAACCGATACCCCCTCCTAGTGCGAGCGAAGCGCTGGAAGACGGCTTGTTCAGTAACCTCTGACCTAGGTAACGAACGCACCCCCAAAATCTACACGCGAGACCGTCTTAGCCTGCTTAGTGAGGCGAAAGCCAGGATAACTTAATAACACTAGCCACCGCCGTATCACTTATTTCAGGGTAAAAACGTCGGCCTCCCCGACAGCCGGATATCAACGGATTCAGGTGAGTGTGTGCAACAGGTGTGGGAGGACTGGAAGTACCCCAGGGTAGACCCGCTCTAAAGGGCCACCGCTGGAGGAGGAACCCTGTGTGGTTGGAAAACTCGCTCGGTTATTCAGGGCAGCTTCAGGACCCTGACCCTAACAACCCCTCCTGCAACCTCCAGGTCCATATCTGGTAGAGAACAGATCATTGTCAAATCATCGTATGGAGTACAACACCATCTGGTGTGCACACAGAGGATTACTCAAACAGTCCCTTACATGTGGAGATGTGGTTTGAAAGGTTTATTCTGTATGATGTCTTTCAGGTGAAATGCTCCTTTATTGTAGTGATTTACAATCCATGATCTCTCTGAAGCGTAATAGAAAATAGTGGAGCAGGGAGGAAGTTCTGCTGCTGGTGGATGAGCTACATCAGAGAAATCATATCATATTTAAATATATAGTAGACCAGGGGTATTTCATTAAAATTCAACGAGGTACATTTAGAGAGAATTTCCTCATGCAAAGGTCCGGAACATCACAACAATGTTTATCTTGTGCTATGAATTAGTCCCATATATATTGAAGTAGACAACAGTTGTATCAACATCTGTATGTAGTCAACAACTGACTGTCAAATCAAAGAAAGAAAGTTTGATTGAATAATATCTCAACAATATTTATTGTCTGTTTTCAAATTGAACTGGATGAATTACAAATAATACAACTCTAAAGTGAGGATCCACTCGACTACAGTACGTTTGTGGAGAAGCCTTTTCAAATGTCTAAGAACCGGGGGATTGTTAAGAAACTTGCAAAAATTAAAAGCAAAGTGTGGACCAACTATTCCTCTACATTGCTGTCACATGTGTCAATACACAAGTAAAGTGTTTACAATATGACGCACCAGATTAAGGGTATTAACTAGTGGTGTAACGGATCACGGGTCGATCCGTGATCGGTTCGGATCCCCCCTCACGGTTCGGATCCCCCCTCACGGTTCGGATCCCCCCTCACGGTTCGGATCCCCCCTCACGGTTCGGATCCCCCCTCACGGTTCGGATCCCCCCTCACGGTTCGGATCCCCCCTCACGGTTCGGATCACTCGTGAACCGCGGATCAATTCAGTATTTTTTTTCTTTTTCTTTTTTTATCTTTTTTTTTTTTACAGTGTAATCCTCATAGTGTGTAATACAGTTTTACTGCTGCTGTTCCTTTTCAAGTAACAAGTGCCCGAATATCAATGCAAAGTGTCAGTGAACAGATATAAAGCATGTGTTCACGTGAACGGAGGTTAAAAGCATTTAACGGCGAATGTCACGGCGAGCGGAGGAACTCCAGAAGCCCGCGGGTCATTTAAGTCAAGTGTGGGATCATTTTGTCTTCCCTGTAAAGTATAATGACGGATAAGGGTGGTGGACAAAACCGTTACGGTATGTAGGCGTTATTTAAAAAGAAAGAAATACGACAAGGAAAAGACTGTGACCGCTTTCACCACGGAGGAGTGATTCATAGTCCGGTGCTGCAGACACGCCCCCTCTGTGAGGGTCACACAGACAGGTGCTGTAGACACGCCCCCTCTGTGAGAGTCACACAGACTAGTATCAGAGTGGAAGCTAGACAGGCCCAATAGTCACTACAGAAAGGTCTACCCTCTCCCCAGACAATGGAGATATTCTCATCTTTTTGAAAATCATGTCACAGTAATGTGAACATTATTGTGTATTTGAATGACATAACCTGACAGGAAGTAAACACAGACCCAAGTTGTTGCCGATCAGTTCAGTTCAGTGTAAACAGTGGAAGCCAGCTCACATATTCTTTCAATATTGATCAAAGGACGAGGGCATCAACATACCTCATGTTGCACTTAAACTTAAACAGAATTGAATATTCTTGAATGTTTTAATTGTATTTATTTATTTCATTTCAAATTGGACACCTTCAATATTTTAGTTTTTATGTAAGACTATAGCCCAAAGTTCTTTTCTTTAAGTGTTCTTGAAGTTCTTTAATTAATAAATGGAAAGCAAAGTTATATTTCTCTCCTCCCCTTTTCTTTGTTGATCCGAAAAATGATGCGAACCGTGACTCAAGAACCGTGATCCGAACCGGACCGTGAGGTTTGTGATCCGTTGCACCCCTAGTATTAACACAACTGAAAACTTGAATTGAATTCCTAAAATCTTAATCCCCAACCCTATCTGCAGGTCAACTGGAGGAGAAGAGGAGTCCTAGGCCCACCGGAGGAGAGGAGTCTCAGGCCCACCGGAGGAGAGGAGTCTCAGGCCCACCGGAGGAGAGGGGTCTCAGGTCCACCGGAGGAGAAGAGTCTCAGGTCCACCGGAGGAGAAGAGTCTCAGGTCCACCGGAGGAGAAGAGTCTAAGGCCCACCGGAGGAGAGGGGTCTCAGGCCCACCGGAGGAGAGGGGTCTCAGGTCCACCGGAGGAGAAGAGTCCCAGGTCCACCGGAGGAGAAGAGTCTCAGGTCCACCGGAGGAGAAGAGTCTAAGGCCCACCGGAGGACAAGAGTCTCAGGCCCACCGGAGGAGAGGGGTCTCAGGTCCACCGGAGGAGAAGAGTCTCAGGTCCACCGGAGGAGAAGAGTCTCAGGTCCACCGGAGGAGAAGAGTCTCAGGCCCACCGGAGGAGAAGAGTTTCAGGCCCACCGGAGGAGAGGAGTCTCAGGCCCACCGGAGGAGAGGAGTCTCAGGCCCACCGGAGGAGAAGAGTCTCAGGCCCACCGGAGGAGAGGAGTCTCAGGCCCACCGGAGGAGAGGGGTCTCAGGCCCACCGGAGGAGAAGAGTCTCAGGCCTACCGGAGGAGAAGAGTTTCAGGCCCACCGGAGGAGAGGAGTCTCAGGCCCACCGGAGGAGAGGAGTCTCAGGCCCACCGGAGGAGAGGAGTCTCAGGCCCACCGGAGGAGAAGAGTCTCAGGCCCACCGGAGGAGAAGAGTCCCACGCCACCAGAGGAGAAGAGGAGTCCCAGGTCCACCGGAGGAGAGGAGCCTCAGGCCCACCGGAGGAGAGGATTCTCAGGCCCACCGGAGGAGAAGAGTCTCAGGCCCACCGGAGGAGAGGAGTCTCAAGCCCACCGGAGGAGAGGAGTCCCAGGCCTACCGGAGGAGAGGAGTCTCAGGTCCACCGGAGGAGAGGAGTCCCAGGCCCACCGGAGGAGAGGAGTCTCAGGCCGGAGGAGAGGAGTCCCAGGTCCACTGGAGAAGAAGAGTCTCAGGCCCACCGGAGGAGAAGAGTCTCAGGCCCACCGGAGAAGAGGAGTCCCAGGTCCACTGGGGAAGAGGAGTCCCAGGTCCACCGGGGGAGAGGAATCTCAGGTCCATCAGAGGAGAAGAGGAGTCCCAGGTCCAACGGAGGAGAGGAGTCTCAGCTCCACCAGGGCGGCTGTGGGTGAGAGGTAGAGAGGGTCCTCTAACAATCTGAAGATCGAAAATTCGATCCCGGGCTCCTCCTGTCCACATCATGGTAGCCCCTGTCATCAGTGTATGAATGGGTGTGAATGGGTGAATGGTTACATGTGTATATGACACATGTACAGACTTTATTAAAACAATTATTATAATCATGCATTCAGTAAAATATGATTTGTGATATTTGTCTAAAATTAAATTAATGTGACCTCACTTCCAAATATAAATTATATTACATTTTTTTACTCAGTTTCAAATAAAGTATCTACTAGAAATAATCTTAATAATGATAATGATAATAATAAATACTAACAACAACCATGATAATAATAATAATAATCAAGTTTCTGAAGTCATAGTGTTAACCTCAGTTCATGTATAATCAGTTCATTGAAGTTTCTTAAAATTAGGATCAACTTTGAATGTTAAGAAATAGGTTTGTGATTTTAAATCATGAGTCTGATAACAGTTATGAGAGATCGTTTAGCTAAAGTGTAAAGATTTAATCATGAATTCACTTTTCATGTGTTTTCAATTACGTCACATTCATATAGATCCGTGGTCTATTTTAGTATATACAGTACACCAAAGCGCGTGCATGTGTACTTTTTTACATTTGCGTCTGAAAACTGACCTTATTTACTCATACATGAGAGTGTATGAATAAATTAAAAACACTGACAGTTTCCCTTTGTCCTGAATGTTCTTTAGTACCTGAATTCCCTGTTTCCACCTGGCTTTGTTCACATTATCTTTAATATTGATCACTCTGCTGGTTAACAGGGTCCTAATTGGACCCAAGCATATTCATGAAAAAAAGGACCCAACAGAAACAATCCCGTTATCCATTGTGGATTTCAACTTTCTACCGAACAAACTCGAGAAACACAACAAGATAAAATCATGACATCTGAGAAAGACACTGAAATGTTGAAGTTGCAGTGTGTAGAGCTGTTTGGGAACCCGTTTCAGTGGTCAGTCGTCTGCTATACTTGAAGTTAAAAGGTGTGTGTGTACGTGTGTGTAGCAGGTATTGTGTGAGGTTCCTGCCAGTAAAGCCCCAGTTCCACCGAAAGCCGGATATACTACGGATGTCCCCGGATACACTACGGATCAGATCCGGGGTCATCCGGGAGTGGAACCGTAGTGAAACCGTAGTCAGTGCGGGACGTTCCGTGATGAACCGTAGTAAAACCATGGCCATCCGCGGCCATCCGTGCCCATCCGTGGCGTATCCGGGAAGACGAGCGGCTCGTCGGACATACAACTAACATCCGGGGTGATCCGGGGACATCCGGGAATGGAGAGGGGGGCGGCGTTGATTGTAGGGCTTCCGGGAAGAAACGTAGTAGGACCGGGATGAACCGTAGCGTAACCGTAGTAAGACCGGGATGAACCGTAGCATAACCGTGTTAATCCGGGATGAAACGGGAGCTAGTTGACACCCCGGAGCACCCCGGATGGGTTTAATTTTCGGCGTGTTGTTGTCGTCTGAGGAAGATTCTTCTTCTCTTCTTTTCTTTTCTTCTTCTGCTGCTGCAGGAGCAGCTTTCTTCTTTGCAGCAGTCATCGCCTTCTTCTTGGGTTTAATTTTCAGCATGTTTCACCCCGGTTCTCACCTCTTTTTATCCGAGGTGATCCGGGGACATCCGTAGTATATCCGGCTTTCGGTGGAATTGGGGCTTAAAGTCCTGAGAAGCTACAGAGCTGCACTTTGATATTTCCCTTTTAAAAACATCCTTAATGAAAATATTATCTCAAAATAGCTATTGTGAAGCTGAGATGAATGAAGCAAGGTTGATTTAAACATAAGTCAAAACGGCACTACTTCACCTACAGGAAGCCATTTTCCAATGTCTCCTGTGTGAAGCCATCCATCTGCATCGATGGCCTCCGCAGTCTTCTCGGGGTCCTTCAGGTAGCCCTGGAACACGTTAAGGCCCTTCACACACACACCTAGAAACCAACACACACACACACGTATGAGTGACGTAATGTTATCGTAAAAGACAGAGCTTCTGTGAAGATGTCTGCTTGTCTTTGTGTTTCACCTCTCCCTCCCCGTTTACAGCCAGGTAGTTCATCTCGGGCACGTCCACCAGTTTAAGTGAGTTACAGGGTAGAGGAGCTGCAACGTGACCTGCGGGCATGAGGTCAAGTACAGAGTGATCAGTGAACTTGTTCTTTATAACTCAGAGCGTTGAGAGATGTAACACTTGAATTAAGTCCTTCTTATTTATTACCTGCTTTCCAGTCTCCGGGCATGGTCATGGTGCATCCAGCAGTACACTCTGTTTGTCCATAACCTTCATAGAACTGAGACACATGATTATTATTATTATCATGACTACTACTGCTACAAACACAGGATTATGCAATGTAGAACCTATTGGGGACAGAGAAGGAGCATTTCTACTTTTCTTTTAAATTACCTGTTGCACTGCAGATTTTCAGGACAGGTGATAGAAAGAGACATAGATAACAAGATAACATTTGAAACAAGGACCTGTGTGTGTGTGTGTGTGTGTGTGTGTGTGTGTGTGTGTGTGTGTGTGTGTGTGTGTGTGTGTGTGTGTGTGTGTGTGTGTGTGTGTGTGCGTGTGTGTGCGTGTGTGTCTGTGTGTGTGAGCGTGTGTGTGTGTGTGTGTGTGTGTGTGTGTGTGTGTGTGTGTGTGTGTGTGTGTGTGCGTGTGTGTGCGTGTGTGTCTGTGTGTGTGTGTGCGTGTGTGTCTGTGTGTGTGTGCGTGTGCGTGTGTGCGTGTGTGTGTGTGTGTGTGCGTGTGTGTGCGTGTGCGTGTGTGCACGTGTGTGTGTGTGTGTGAGCGTGTGTGTGTGCGTGTGTGTGTGTGTGTGTGCGTGTGTCTGTGCGTGTGTGCGTGTGTGTGTGCGTGTGTGTGCGTGTGCGTGTGTGCACGTGTGTGTGCACGTGTGTGTGTGTGTGTGTGTGTGTGTGTGTGTGTGTGTGTGTGTGTTACCTCACAGCCTATTGCAGCTCTGAGGACGGTGAGGACAGAAGGAGAGATGGGAGCAGCTCCTGTCAGCATGAGACGCACGCGACCTCTGAGGCTGGCCTGTAGAGGGCAGCACACTGCGTTAATCTAGACTCTATCAGTCATCCACAACACATTCATGTAAATCTTAAAATGCCACATAATGTTTATGCCTTTACAGCTGTCTGAGGCTGATAACAATGTTGTACACATTTTACTGTGTGTTCTTAGGAGATTAATCATGCCTTATATGATAAGCTAAGATAATACATGTACAATGCTGCAGCAGAAAAGGGGATTGTGCAATAACAAGAAGCATTCGTAAACTAAAGCAAGATATAATAAATAAGTGAAACTGTAAAAATCTAAATGTAATCAGCATACAGATTGAACAGTTGAATTCACATTATTGCACATATGAATTATTATATAAGATACTAGGTAAATCTTAAAAGAATGATGAAGCTAAATGTCTTCCTTATAGCTTCATATATAATATACTATATATAGTACAGTGTATATCTAGATACTGTACATATATGTATTTAGATTTTTCCAATTCATTAATTCAAAGTTTTCAATTAAATCATGTAAAAACAATGTGTCATGCAGCCTGTAGGCTCACAGCATCGTATGTGTTATTCAAAGATGACATCAAATATAGAGAAAGGCTGTCCTCATAGTGATGAAGAAAGATGTATTATTACCATATATATTCATTTTATAACCTGTTCTTAGCTTTAATCTATTGTCTGCGTCCTTCTCTTCACACATTTACACCAATAGGGCTCCATTGTATGAGTCAGTTTGAAGCAAGGGCGTAGGTTTGCATATGGTCCATAGGGACTAGTCACGACCAAAGTTTGGGAAAGACACAATTGTCCCCACCAATATTTTGTTAATTTTAATTGACTGTTAGAAAAAAATATTTTTCACAATATATTTGCAAACTCATTGGTATTATTATTAGTGCTGTGCAAGTTAGCGCGTTATTATCGCGTTAACGCATTCATTAATTAACGCCGACAATTATTTTATAGCGCGTTTTTATTTATTTTGAAAGTCCGTTGCTCACTGGCAGCGGTGAAGGAATGGAGACTACTGGACATCGCTGCGGTGAAGTCAGCAGACACTCAGATCTCCGTGGTCAACTCAGCAGACACATGTTAGTGCACCTATATGCTGACATTCACGGTAAACGCATTCAAACGGCACAGATCGGGAGCGAGCGAAGGACTTTGAAAGTTAGCGGAAAGATTAACGTGAGACAACATCCGGTTTCTTCAGAAGAACATCCGGTTTTCAGAATACGATGCCAACAAAGTATGAATTATATTCACATTAAGTATAAAACATGCTACCTGCATCTCGTGAGTTAAAAGGAAAATACACCTAAATTGTGCGTAAAGTGTCTTCATTCTTTGATCGCTCGGAGTTACAGCATTATATTGATGAACAGTAGAGCTGCATTCACATGCTCTGACTGTCATGAAAACATTTTTGCTGAAACGTGATGAAACATTTTATTCCTGTTGCACAGCAGTGAACGTTTCACATACAGTCAGCACACTGAGCACAGATAGTGAAGAGATATGATCGCTACTGTGTAAAGGGAATACTGCTGTTAAAAAGAACCAGATTTCTTTTAATAAGTGTTTACAAACCAAATGTTATTGCACTTTTGTTCATATAGCAGTACTTTTAAAATAAAAGTGCGCAATACACTACTTTTGAATTCATTATTGAACGTTGCCATAACAATGCGATTAATCGCGATTACAAATTGTAATCATTGCCCAGCACTACTAATAATTGCATAAAGGAGGAAAGCACTTTATTTATAACCTATTAAGTGCTGCAGAATAGATTTATTTGTTATTTATTTATTTATTTTTATTTTTGGGCTGCACAACTGGGAACATTTTTTATATATATTTTGGATATAGAATATAATGTTACTGTATATTGGCATTTTAGCAGAACGTTTTTTATTTAATTATTTATTTGGTGTAGAATACTGTTTTGTATTTAAACTAAGGTTTTATTACTGTTATGTTTAAATCAGTTCCAAATTACACAAATATTAATATATTTTAATAAAGTTTGCCTGTTCAACTGATATCAACTAAGTTTTTCTCATATGGGGGGTGCATCAGAGGGTGAAGGGAATAGTCAGATAACCTACTTGTATGATGAGATAACAGTCTTTGGTATATAAATGACTTTCTTCTGTGATCAGTATCAGTCTCCTTACTATGATAATGACAGACATATACACACACATGGCTTTTGGATTGTTAGTTTCCTGTTCACTTTCTGCTTGTATTTCATGTTTGTTTAACTGTACATGTCAAAGATGAACAAAGGTATCGATGACACATTTGCTTTATTGGATGCAATAACTGTCTGTGAACATCCAGTTCACATTTGGTGACATTCTGGTCATTGTTTCCAGAGATACATGTGATAAGGCAGACGCTGTCCCTTTTGGAGAAGCTTCTTTTCACTATTTGCGGTTTTGGGGAGAATCCAAACATCAACCAAAAAAACTAATTTAGCAGTAAAATATTTATACAACTGTCCATTTTTTTAAAAACTAGACACATTGAAGTTAGGAAACACCTGGTTGTGCTTTGTTCTACCTCGGGTAGAGGTATCGAAAAAACTTCTGTTCTTCTACTAACAGTTGCATGTAGTTGAGTGAGTGCATCGTGCCCTAGATATTGGATATGTTAGAAAATTAAATAAATGTGGAATAACATAACGTCACCTGTGGAATAAACACACGTACATTGTAAATCTTATCAAATAATACAAATATAATCAGAATAAATAATAATTATCCACAATTATGAACAATTTTGGACCTGAGCCCTAAATAAAATCTCTCGTTTTGCCCTGAAACAGCTAACGAGCTTTCTAAATGGACAGTTGGTGATTGAGCGGTGCAGCTCACAGTTGACCCAGTAAAGTCACTTTACAATGAGAAAGGGACACTTTTCTAGTTCATGCTGTAATCACAGTAGTTCACTGTATTTGAGGACAGGTCACGCGCCCCTCTCAACGTAATACCAGAGCACTGAGACAGCTGATATGCAGCAATAAGCATTTATAAATAATTACATTCATATATTAAAGATATCTGATATTTCATTGCTTTTAATAACCATGAAATAAAGATGGCTCAGTAATGCTTCACAGACTTCCTGTATTCTATATGTGAAACATAGGACAATCTCCAAATGAGAAAGATTGCCAGAGACATCCGAGTCTTGAACCAAGAATGGTTACAAAATCCACTCACGCACCCACTTCAGTATGAAGCTTGTTCCAGGCCTCTATGAAAAGGAAAAGACTGTGACCGCTTTCACCACGGCGGAGTGGAGATTCATAGTCCGGTGCTGTAGACACGCCCCCTCTGTGAGAGTCACACAGACAGGTGCTGTAGACACGCCCCCTCTGTGAGAGTCACACAGACACACACCTGGGGCAGGTGCTGACAGAAGTATCAGAGTGGAGCTAGACAGGCCCAGTAGTAATATCCCAGTCACCACAGAAAGGTCTACCCTCTCCCCAGACAATGTAGATATTCTCATCTTTTTTTAAATAATGTCACAGTAATGGTAAACATTATTTCAGTGTATTTGAATGACATAACCTGACAGGAAGTAAACATTGACCCAAGTTGTTGCCGAGCAGTTCAGTTCAGTTGAAACAGTGGAAGCTAGCTCACTGGCTGTTTCTTTCTTTCAATGAACTGAATGATTTAATAAGTCTCCTAGACTTTTGAATTAGCGAAAATAGAAGTATCTCTTTCTTAGGTTTACTAAAGTGTTATTTTCGTCTAAAATGTTGTTTTTAGATTACTTAACTTGGTTGTTATCGCGTCTAAACCCGGTTTAGAGCACCTAACTGTGGTTCTTATTACCTGCAATGATTTCCAACACGGCCTGGTTCACCCAAAAGGATATCGTCACTCCGTCTCCCCCTTAGCCAGCAGATTCCTGGCCAAACTATTCTCGTGTGAGAATAGGGCGGAGGTCTTTAGTCAAGAGTCCTGGACTCTCCCGTAAACGGTTTCAGGATCAAAGCTGGAGAGAAGTAGGAGATGTTGATTTCCGGCTCCGAAGGACCATTTATGTTGGAAAAATTCACTCGAGACCGGTTGAAAAATCATTAATCACAGGACATTTAATTTATTCTTTGCAAAGAAGGAGACAGAGTTGATTCACATCAGGATATGTACATCAAGGCCGCTCGTAGTTCTGACTCTGAGCTTCTGATATTTATACTGAGTAAACAACATGCAATGGGCTGGCACAGGATTGGTTTACAATCAGGTCTTCGTCACAAAAGGTGACACACACACACAAAATGGCGTCCGCGCCATGTAGTCTGAGAAGAGTGTCTGCAACTTCTGGCACAAAGGTCTCAATGCTTCTACAGTTCTTATTATCATTCCAATTCAGGACATTCTGCTCTCTCAGCAGACTAAACATCTCTCGAACCTAATGTCAGAGTAAGTTCACACACACATTCACATGAGGACACCAGACTTTGTAAGCCCACATATTATAATTAGTCATTGAGATTTTTTGACCCCAACAGTGGGTTGTTGAGTTCAAACATGAACTCTTTCTGCAGAATCGCTGACTCCACCTTCAACAGTAACCACTGTAAAGGTCGCCCAGTGTGTGTGTGTTTGCACCTTTTACAGTGAGTGTGACTGTAAGACCCCTGAACTCTGCACCTTCTGTTTGTCGGTTTACTTGTTTTCGTGATATAACTATAGAATTCATCTGAGGGGTCAAAGCTGGGAACAGAACCAGGATCAGAAGACCTGGTTTTAATGATAAAACGTATACATCTGTGTGTCTGTTGTTACACAGATAAAGCACTTCTTTTACTTCTTTAACTGCCACGGCCTGAAACAGGATGTTCCAGTACACAGGCCCCCACCCTTGATCACTCTCTTTATAACTGTGTGTGAATTTAACTTGGTAGCGCACACTTCTACACACTCTTTGTGACTCTGTGTAACTGTGCCTCTTCTTGCAAGAACAACAAATAATAACAAATAATAACATAAGAAAATTAAAACATAATCAGGGGCTACAGAAAATAATTGTCTAAAATAATAATGTACGTTTTCTTGTTGTGTTTGTCATAAGGTTTAATGTGTTTATGTACAACTTGATTTCAACACCAGGATTGTGAGAATCCTTATGGATGTGAAATTGACCAACTACAAGTATAAGATTGCTCATGTAACTAATACGTTTATTATGACATTCAGATTGAGTGATAGTGTTTCGGTGTAATTATATAATCTAGTATTAAATAGTTATAGAATGTCCAAAGTCCTCTGAGGCTGCAGTCCTCTCACATGAACCGAACCCTTTCCTGCCACCAGGTGTCAGTGTTTCCTCTGCTCCTCACTCCTGACTAACGTTTCCCCGGCTCAGCCCGACATGACAGTAGAGGTCATTTGGTGCCTGTGAGGATGCAGAGACAGTGGCATGGCCTCAGTCATAAAAAGAGACATGACGATCTGGAGCAATGGGGACGGGATCCAGAGAGAGGCTTTTGGGAGGCAGCAGACCTCTGAGATCTTCAAAAAGATCGTCTACCGTCTCTGGTACTCTGTCTCCCCGTTGTGAAGCATTTTGGACCTCCCTCCCCCCTCCCCCAACTGCACCACCACCCCAATAAAACGACACTCTCGCTCAACATAACACACACACGCACACACACATACACGCACACACATACACACACACACACACACACACATACACACACACACACACACATACACACACACACACACACACACACACACATACACACATACACACACACACACACACACACACACACACACACACACACACACACACACACACACACACATACACACACACACACACACACACACACACACACACACACACACACACACACACACACACACACATACACACACACACACACACACACACACACACACACACACACACACACACACACACACACACACACACACACACACACACACACACACACACACACACACACACACACACACACACACACACACACACACACACACACACACACACACACACACACACACACACACACACACACACACACACACACACACACACACACACACACAGAGAAAGCTGGTTCTAGCTCAGTGAGAACGGAGAGTCTGCTGACAGAAACATGTTAAATAGCTCCTGCTGGAGGGATGGGTGGGGCGGTGTGACTGTGTGAGAGTGGGGGGAGAGATTGCAGTGTTTCCCTCTTGCGTAACAGAGGGCAGCCCCCCCCCCCCCCCCTTTTTACTTCATCTGGTAGAATGTGCTGTTCCTAAAACAGTTTTCTGATGATGGAGGACAAGATGAAAAACAAAAGGTATATTCTGTGATAATTGGCTATATCAAAACAAAACAGAATCAACACTAAAATGTCAGAGTGAAACAGGGTTGCCATTTGATTCCAACCTGGTTTAATATGCAAATAGTGGTGGAAGAAATATTCAGATTAGTTCCTTCAGTAAAACTATCAATACCACTCAAAAAGATGAAAGCCCCGCAGTGAAATTGTTACTGGAGGAAAAGTATGCAAGTATCTTTGGCAAAGTGTATTTCAAGAATCAAATGTAATAAATACACCTCTTTGTATTCTATAATTGGACTTTAAAAAAACTTTCATTGTTTTATTGATCTCATAAGCTCATCGTATGAAGTGTACTTCTCAATGTGTGAAGTAAGCAGTAAGCTCTTTACAATGTAACACTACTGTAATCATTCAGAATGTAAGAACATGACAATAGTTTACACATTAACACTATGAACACACAGCATATGCTGTCAGGATCCCTGTCTGACCCATTGTGTGTTAACCTCTGTTTCCCCCCAATCTCCTCTCCTCATGTGTCTGTCAGTCCCCTGTTTGTTGTTGTTTGCCATGTGCTCGGTGTTTGTTTTCTTGATCCTGCCTCCAGACGATTCCCTTGGCCACACCCCTGATTGGTGGACAGCTGCAGTCTATCTGGCTCGTAACCACCTGATCCTGATCCCACTGATCACCGCCTGGCACTTTATCAACCCTGGTCCTGCAGGCGTGGGGTGTCAGTCCGTATCGTCTTCTGCCTCGGTAGTCTTCCCACCATTCAGTAAGTTGTCACTTGACTTTCCCTGGACTAACGTATTTCCTCTCCGCTACGTGTGTAGGATTCCTGCTGAGCCACCAGTCTGCGGTGTCGAGCCACGGGACATCACACCGCCGACCAGCCTACTCTCCGGTGTCGAGCCACGGGACTCGCATCGTGATCTGCCGGGCTCCACACATCCCCGCCTTTAAACTGGGCGAAATAAAATCTGTTTCACCAGACTCTGTCTCCTGTGGTTCTGCTATTGGGTCCTCATCCTGAACTCCCGTGACATATGCACTATAATACACTACTACATACACGATACTACATACAGTAGCACACCACCATGAAAGAATCAAACATGTTTCAGACAAATTATTATATGTATGATGAAACATTTGAATGCATTATAAATGGTAATAACCACAGAAGAAGAGAGGCTCATGAACGAGCTCAGCACAGTTACAGGTGTGTGTTCTGCTGTTTTATCTCTCAGGGTCTAACATGCTCTGACATGTTTTGCTACTTCTATGACAACGTCAGCTTTCCCCCTCAGTAGATATTGTTTGGGCCTCCGTGAGTGTGTCACATTCACACTTCATGTGCTTTATGTTGATCTTCTGTCTTTAAACAGGAAGTGTTGCTCTGAGTCCACCTCGTGTTGTTACACTAAGTCTCTCTGAATCTCTCATGGGGTTTCCTTCTCTGTCTCACATTGTTTCTGTTGGGCCGCTCTCTTCCTCCCGTCTCCAGCGGGATGTTGTGTGTCTCCTCGTGTTCACACAACTCAACTGTGGCCATTCAGAAGATCCCCCCCCCCCCCCCCTCTCCTCCTCCTCCCTCCCACTCGGCCCCTCCCTCGTTGTAAATTCAGGCACTGGCGAATAGTTTTGATCCATTCTCTGACCCTAACCCTCTTTGATCTTACACCTCACCTGACCTTCATTTCCCAATCTTGACCTTAAAAAACGGTTGTATAATGTGCACTGTGGCTCTGGAGGAGCTTTTGTCTAGTCTGAGGAAATAACTCTGGTGATGTCATCGGGTTACTTTCCCTGATGATGTCATCAGAGCTATTTTGGCTTGGGGTCAGAGGACAATTTTTTATGGAAAGCCTGAATTACAAACTGTGGATATGGAGTTTGAAAGATGTCTGCATTTAAGGCAGTGAGGCTTTAAGAAACTTATGGATGTGTTCAATACATTACCATGGCACATATTGTATGGACTCACCATTCTGAATAATGTTTGTGTGCTTAGTTTTTACTTGCTCCCATGTCCTCTTGATGGCTGGGTTGCAACTACATGGGGCTTGAAAGCACTCATAATTATATGACAGTGTTATTAGTACACCATAGCATATCATTACTGTACTCATGATAAGAATAGAGAGAATCACACACAAGTCCTTTTCACTGCTTCAATTGATTGAATGTCTGATTATGAATAATATTCATACTGATCCGCCCATACACAGATTCACACACACATATTCAAACTCCTAGTTCTATATGGTAATCTACACATACATGTATATACACATGTATAGTATGATACATAAGCACATACAGTACATATATCCTCATAAGTATCTATTAACTCGTATCAATTAGATACTCTTCGGGCTTGTTTTATCTACTTATTCTGAAAGAGTTGAGATGATTATTTTCGCTATAAGATCTCATTCGATGATGCATTCCATTAACCTTTTGGGCCCGAACAGTACTGATCACTACCGCACAATGCAATTTTCAGTAACAAATATAATATTTCCACAACCATGCAGCATACCGTTTGAACAAATGTCTCATGAACAGAAGCATGTGTAACACTTTACACACTTTCTCAAATGACGACCTCTCGTGGCCTCTCGTATGTTTATGTCTCTTGCTCTGGCCTACTTCACTCTATTCACTCCAATTATTTTGTGTGTGACTACTGCCATCGTTTGCTATGATTGTGGGTGGATTTTAGGCTTTACTGAGCCTCATTTAATATAGTATTATGAATAATAGTGGTTTATCACCATACGAATTTGACATTTTTCAAAGTGGAGCTGTGTTCCATCTTCATCAGCTATTAACCAGAAACATATACATAATATTTACTCTATTCATATGAGCAAACCCTTCTTAGTGTTATTAATCCTTTGGAATTATTAAAAAATACCTTGTAGTTAGAGAGTAAGGCCCCTTTGAGTATGTGTATAATATTTTCGAGAATAAGCCAAAAAAAGTCCTAGGGAGGATGGGGGCCAAAGGGTTAAGCCTACTGCCAGCAGGCACCTCTTCCACTCCCCCCCTAATTTGGAGCAAAAATGCCTAAAATGACATACCCAAATTAAAATGTCTGTAGCGTCTGAACCACTCTGACTGTATGCATCAATGAGGTCTTGCCAGAAAGAAAACCCCCTAAAGTTCCTTGTGAAAGTGTCAGAAAACCTGTAGGTCATACAGAAACAGAGCAGTGGGCCTTTGAAGTCAGTAAAAATGTAAGAGTTTTGTCTGTCTAAAATAAACAAGTATCTTTCAGTATAAATAACTGCCTGTGGCTGTATCTGTACAGGTAAAGGACAGTATAGGGCTGTAACAACACTATCAGTGAACACCTGCCTCAAATGTATTTGAAGAAGATAGGACAAAGTATGACCATTCTACAGTGTTCTTTCCATGAAAAGATTCATCAGAAAAAAACCGCACGTGAAAAGTGAAAATTATGAACACGTTGGTTGACAGCTCATGAAAGAGAAGAATTAGGTTTCTACTATAACTACTCGCGTTTTCTAAAGCCGTTAGCTCCATGGTAACATCCGCTAATACATTCACTAGTAAATTCGGGTCTGTAATGTATCTTTCGCCGTCGAAACTTTGGACAGTGTGTGTTTGGGCTCCTTTTGTGAAAAATCCATAAAAAATAAAAGAAAATCGATGTTTTCTTTGCAAAGATGAGGATTTTGTGCATGCTGGGATACCAAAAACGGCCATGTTTTGTGACGTAATTTTTGTAAGCAAGCCGTACGAACGGAAGGGATGGCGGTGTTAGATTTAGCCATGATTATGGTCTGGACTTCCTCATATGCGTTCATGATCATCTCCTTCTCGCCAGCGGAGAAAAAAGACGCTCTTTCTTTGACTTTATTCGCTATTGTACTGTTAGAAAATCATGGTTTCGGTGATCGATGCTTACCCCCTTTGACGTAAAACGGGCACGCCCAATTATCCTGATGACTGAGGTCTTGTTCGATTTAACGAGACTGTTTGAGCGCTGATCAGCCTTTGAGGAACCGAGATATCCTGCCTTCAATCATCTCGGTAATTCAAGCTGGATAATTGGACATTTGATCGACTTAGTTGAGCAACGTACGAGGAATAGGGCCTTGGTGGCAGGAAAGGGTTCGGTTCATGTGAGAGGACTGCAGCCTCAGAGGACTTTGGACATTCTATAACTATTTAATACTGGATTGCATTTTTGCTCCAAATTAGGGGGGGAGTGGAAGAGGTGCCTGCTGGCAGTAGGCTTAACCCTTTGGCCCCCATCCTCCCTAGGACTTTTTTTTGGCTTATTCTCGATAATATTATACACATACTCAAAGGGGCCTTACTCTCTAACTACAAGGTATTTTTTAATAATTTCAAAGGATTAATAACACTAAGAAGGGTTTGCTCATATGAATTGAGTAAATATTATGTATATGTTTCTGGTTAATAGCTGATGAAGATGGAACACAGCTCCACTTTGAAAAATGTCAAATTCGTATGGTGATAAACCACTATTATTCATAATACTATATTAAATGAGGCTCAGTAAAGCCTAAAATCCACCCACAATCATAGCAAACGATGGCAGTAGTCACACACAAAATAATTGGAGTGAATAGAGTGAAGTAGGCCAGAGCAAGAGACATAAACATACGAGAGGCCACGAGAGGTCGTCATTTGAGAAAGTGTGTAAAGTGTTACACATGCTTCTGTTCATGAGACATTTGTTCAAACGGTATGCTGCATGGTTGTGGAAATATTGTATTTGTTACTGAAAATTGCATTGTGCGGTAGTGATCAGTACTGTTCGGGCCCAAAAGGTTAATGGAATGCATCATTGAATGAGATCTTATAGCGAAAATAATCATCTCAACTCTTTCAGAATAAGTAGATAAAACAAGCCCGAAGAGTATCTAACTGATACGAGTTAATAGATACTTATGAGGATATATGTACTGTATGTGCTTATGTATCATACTATACATGTGTATATACATGTATGTGTAGATTACCATATAGAACTAGGAGTTTGAATATGTGTGTGTGAATCTGTGTATGGGCGGATCAGTATGAATATTATTCATAATCAGACATTCAATCAATTGAAGCAGTGAAAAGGACTTGTGTGTGATTCTCTCTATTCTTATCATGAGTACAGTAATGATATGCTATGGTGTACTAATAACACTGTCATATAATTATGAGTGCTTTCAAGCCCCATGTAGTTGCAACCCAGCCATCAAGAGGACATGGGAGCAAGTAAAAACTAAGCACACAAACATTATTCAGAATGGTGAGTCCATACAATATGTGCCATGGTAATGTATTGAACACATCCATAAGTTTCTTAAGCACCAAATAAACTTTACGAACAGCACGGCATGCAGCGGCATCGCCCACACTGTACAATAATGTACCACTCGCTCACAGCTCACGGCTCTGATCCAGTCTGTGAGACGGTCAATGCTCGTGTGGTGTTCACAATGTATGACTCCAGAAGGTCTTGTAAATAAATGATTCCTTGTCGGCAGAATCGATAGCGCTCGTATAGGAAGTCATCGCGATGTGATAACGGATCTTGGCGATCTCGGTCCGTGTACGTTTTAGTCGTCTGTTTTACCGTTAAAATACGGACATTTCCGTATTTTCGTTTCATCGAATGAACGGTAAAACAGATGATCAAAACGTACACGGGCCGATCTCGAAGAACTCTCTGCCTATAAAACGCTAATCTAACTAATATCGCTCCTTCATCAATGGGATGAGGAAGGGAGATGACATTTTTTCCCGGGGGAGTGGCAAACTTATCCAGCTTCCTTCAGTGAGCTGCTCTGGAGCAGGTTCAGGCTTATTGATGTGTTGCTATGGTGATTGAGCTAAACCTGCTTCGAGGAACCGAAAAGCCTGAAGTGTGCAATCTCATCCTCAAACTTATCCCGCTAACTCAATTAGCGACGTACGAGGAATAGGGCCCAGGTGTCAGTGTTTCCTCTGCCCCCCCCGCAGACGTCGTCCTCCTCCTCTGCCTGCCGATGCATCCACCAAGGCCAGGTTCCCAGCCGTGGTATTGTTTTCGTGGGAAGAGGGTTAAGTGGTGAGATCAGGATGACATTACAGCAAGCCAGAAATGTTAAAATACCTTCGATATGATAACATTTATTATTCGTTTTTAAATGAGTCTGGTTCGTCTCGTCTGCATATGTTCAGGTTTAAGCGATGCAAGTTATAACTAAAATAACCGAATGATACATTTCCACAACATTCTACAATGAATAACACGATTATTCAGTGGAGTGGCCTGCTGGGGCAGCAGCATCTCGACAGCTGACAGGAAGAGACTAAAAAAACGCCTCAAGAAGGCCAGCAGTGTGCTGGGTGTCCACTGGATACGGTGGAGGTGGTGGGAGACAGGAGGATGATGGCTAAGCTATCATCCCTGATGGACAACGCTCCTTAGAGAGGTACCACAGGTCCTTCCTTCCTGCTGCTGTCAGGCTGCACAACCAGCTGTGCTCCCAGTACACCACCAAACACAAAACAATCTGTGCAATATAAATACACCCTGCAATACAACAATTATTCTGTCTGTATATAACATATTTGTAGTTACAGTTATATTTCAGTTATTGTGGATTTGTACTTAGTTAATATCCTTTACTGTTTATTACTTATTCATGATACTTGTTTTGATACATTGATTTTTTACTATGTCTCTTATTTGCACTATGCTGCTGTAATCTTGTAAATTTCCCCACTGCGAGACTAATAAAGGATTATCTTATTTGATCTGTCACATGTTTGCATGGACTTGAACACCATCTGGTGTACACACAGAGGATTACTTAAATAGTCCCTTACATGTGGAGATATGGTTAGCTAGAAAGGTTTAGTATTCTGTATGTTTTGGGTGAAATGCACCTTAATTGTAAGTATTCCAGGATCTACTCTCAACCAGCTTGAAAGACCTCCTGAGCTTTCTTAAAGAGCATTTTTACATTACACAGAATTATCAAGTTTATCTTGGCTTTACAAGTAATAAAAGTGAAGGATTTGTACTTTTTCACATAAAGTCCAAAATATCCCTTTCAGCATTTTGATAGATATGGGCCCTGATTCGTCAGCATGATGACAGCGATGGGACTAAGATGATGGAAACACATGAAAACACTCAAAGGGAAGTTTCAATTGTGTAGAGACTGAAGCAAACACAATTCACATGCAAAGTTGTCTTTATTGAAAAGCAGGAAATGTGCAGAATAAAGTGATACAGAGACTTAATATTCAATCATTCGTTAACATCATAGTTGAAAAATCATTTAAAATAATTTCATTGATTTTGTTGACATTTTGTTTAACACTAGAACTCATACACCATTGATCGTTTCTGATATTACCAGTAGTATAACAGTTTTATATAGAACTCCTGTCTGTCCCAGATTGATAAAGGAGTCAGCAGGCTGCAGGGCCTTTTCCTTTCATGCCTCCTTTCCTCTGGAATAATCTCCTTGCTGACATCAGACAGTTGAATCCTTTACATTGAAACTCATCTTTTCATCAGAACTTTCACTTAGTTAATTATTCTTTAATTACATCAGCAAGTACAACCCATATACCATTGATACTTTAATATGACCAGTAGTACTACCATAATTATGTCATTAATTCATGTTTTGTATAGAAAAAGAGAAGAAACAATCAAAGAGGCCACCACCAACGTGATTTAACACCATCGTTGGACTTTTCTTTCCACTTCAGTTGAGAGTTGAGAATTCTCAGCTCTGCTAAAGTGAGGAAGGCTTTCTCAGGGTTTTACTTACAGAAACACAGGTACTCAGTGCAGCCTTTAATGCCTGTGTTGAGATTTGTTTTGATCACGGTGACACCAGCCTTTTCAAACACTGGAACAGCATCAATGTTGAGAAGCAGGGTGATGGTCTTGATGGGAGTGTTGGATCCCTCTCTCTTGCACCACAGGTACATCGGGATACTTCCGGCCCCCTCGTTAAGGTTGACGTTCACTGGCTGGTAATTTTGCTGCTGAAGGGCCTGAAACTCGCTCTCAGTGGCGGAGACTTTCAGATCACTGAGTGCATTCTCTGAGATGGGGGTCAGACGGTACCAGATGAAGACGTAGTTACTTCCTACCCCCCTGTGAGCATCTTCATCCATGCGAATGTAGCCCTCGCCAAGGTACTTCTCGTCGGATGTGAAGGAATCAGTGATAGCTACATCAGAGATGTAGGTTTGTATTTCTCTCTTCACCCAGATGTAGACCCAGTCCCCTCCGGCCTTGCACTTCAGATCACAGGACAGTCTCTCCCAACCTTGGCGAAACTTCAGGGCTTCATCTTCTGAATTTGTGGTGATGTCCAAGTCCACTATGGGGATGTCATACTCTGTGGACTCTTGGAAGTACCACAAGTAAATGGGATCAGCACCTGCAGCAAGAACGATTGGCCAAGGACACTTTGTGTACCCTGCCTTGATGAATCCAACACTCATCTGTGCGTTGAATGTCAGTTGAATCCTGGTGATTGCTGATGAGCGGCTTCCTTTTTTGCACCAAAGAAAGGAGGACTTTCCTCCTGCCCCTTTGTTCAGATCAACATTGATTTTCCTGAAACCGTCTGATTTGAGCTTTTTCTCATCAGCGTCATGATGGTGCACAGCAAGGTGGGAGATGTAGGTGGTCATTGTGGTTAACTGCATTAAAGAAAGACAAATCATGAGGAAACATGACAAGTTTTCAGCATGACTGTGTCTTTTCAGGTGTGCTCCAATATAATCACAACAAATTCAAATTCACAAATTCAATTGTCAAATTATATATAAAATATCCCAAAAAAAATTATTGTTAATGTGCATGCATACTGCACCCATTTACCCATTTAACATGGAATATAACTGATTTAGATCTGAATTAGAAAAAATATTGTTTATCATCTCAAGAAGACTTACGTGTCTGCTGACAGTCAGTGATAGAGCGGCAGGAAGAAGTCAGCTGGTCCTCTGGATTCTGTTGTACTTACTGCAGGTCAGCTGCCTTTATATAGAGAGATGCTGTAGCCCGTTGTGCAATCATTACCTGTCATGAGTCATATTCCAAAGAAAGTAATATCTTGTCAAACCAGAGTGGTACCTTGATAATCTTTAATATCATCAAACTCCACCTCTAAACTCCTGCCAAATCAAGCACAAAAGCTTTCTTGTTCCACGGCTCATGTGTGTTTTTTGTTTCTATTCAATCGTTTCCAGCTCAACAAAAAGTTGCAGCTGGACAATCTGGACAAAACTAAATATCTTAATGTTTAAGATCTTGTCTTTTAGGTGAACCACTCAAACCTTCCATGTACAATGGCAGACATGGGTAATACATGTGTTTTAAATAGCCATCAAATGTAACGCTATGATCTAAGTTCCAACAGATGTTGTTGGGGGTTGACTCACACTAAGCACTCAAAGTGAAGTTTCTATAGAGTCTGAAGCAAACACACTTCATATGCAAACTTATCTTTATTGAAAAGCAGGAAATGTGCAGAATAAAGTGATACAGAGACTTAATATTCAATCATTCATTAATCATTCAGGAGTTTGAGGAAGAAGTAATGATGAAGGGAAAACCCAACTATAACAAACACGCCTACAAATGTTCCCTTTGAGTGTTGTTCAGTTCTGTGTAAGATTATTGTTATTGTGAACGTACTGAAACCCTGGCACCATTCATCATAGAATTACACTTTTCTTTCTGTACCGGCTTCAAAACTGAAGACACAAGAAATAAGCTTTTGGTTTGTTGTATAGAAACAAAGCATTAACTTTAATATTGTGTTCTCGACCACGTCGGGTCGACACAGGACATCAGTTTTAAATGATCTTAAGTTTCAAAATGTTATGTTCTACAATGAATAACACTGTTACATGTTACTTGTTTATATGGAATTAAAGACCATCTGGTGTGCACACAGAGGATTACTCAAACAGTCCCTTACATGTGGATAGTTATTAATGTTTAGTTTTCTGTATGATGTTTTGGGGTTAAATGCACCATAATTGTAAGTAATAGTAAAGTAAATTAGTAAAGTAATACAGTTCCTTGTTGGGTCACAATCAGCTCTATTGTTGTTGTTTAAACACCTGATGAATGCCAAAAATAAAAAGTGGTAAAATATCCTATCAAAGGATCAAATCAATGAAAATAGTCTCCCTAATTCATTTGAATTCTACATATTGATTCAGTAAACGTGTTATTAATCATGACCAATGATTTGTTTAAACATGAGGCTTGAAAAACCTTCTGAGTTTTCTGAAAAATCATTTTTACATCATAAAGGAATTCTTAAGTTAATGTTGGTTTTACAAGTAATAAAAGTGAAAGATTTTTACTTCAATCTAAAGGATTGAAGGATGAACATGTTAATCATCATGACTGATGATAGTTTGTTCAAACATGAGGCTTGAAAGAAGTCTGAGCTCTCTTAAAAAGCATGTTTACATCATGAGGAACTTCTTAAGGTAAAAGACTGGGTAAAGGATTTTCACTTGTATTTTTTACACTTTTTACAAAGTTGTCTTTATTGAAATGTGCAGAATAAAGTGATAGAGACGTAACATTCAGTCATTCATCAGTGTTTCCCCTACCATTGTATTAGGGGGGCGCCCCCCCCCCCCCAACGGCACCCTCCGCCCCCCCTTGAAGGTCGAGTTCATTTAGTTTTCTATATAGAGCCAGATCACAACAGAAGTCATTTCAGGTTACCTTTCCTATAGAACAGGTCTATACCTTGTTCTTTTATTAAACACACTAAACAGCCTCATGTGATTTATCTTATTGACAGACGGCATGTCATTTCTGTCTCTACATGGTCGTGTTTACAATTCTCCTCTGCTCTCTGTATCGCACACGGCGGAGTTCTGCCCCGATGCGCCCGAGCACACACACACACACACACACACACACACACACACACACACACACACACACACACACACACACACACACACACACACACACACACACACACACACACACACACACACACACACACACACGTACACACAAACACAGGTGAGCACACCAACGGACAGAGAGCGCGCTTCGCTAAGTACAGGGAAGAGCCCAAGTGCAGCACGCCCTGTGCTCTGCACGCCCTGTGCCCCCCCCCCCCCCCCAAAGCTGTAAACCTAGTGGAAACACTGTTCATAAACATTTTCCTATCACATCCCCTTCCTCTGGAATGACCTTTCTGCTCACATCAAACAGTTGAGGCCTTTAAATCCCAATTTGAAACTCATATTTTGGTCCAAACCTTCAGTTATTTGCTTTTTCTTTCATTACTTCAGGCCTCTTACCTGTTGCCAGTACTGCAATTATTCCCTGTCTGAGAATTCCAACGAATCTTTCATTGTACCTGTTGCCATTAACCTCCCAGCAGGTCAGTCATTGTGCAATCATTACCTGTAGAAGTCATGTTCCAAAGAATTGTTCTTTGCCAAAACAGATAAAACACACCTTGGTGACCTTTAATTCCATTCTCACACTCAGCCTCTGAATTTCTGCCATAAGACCTGAAGCTATCTTGGTCCACGGCCAGTGATGTTTGGATCTCACTTCTTGTGTTATCTTGAACCTGAATCATTATCCTTCTCACGGGCCAGTCTCAGTCTCAAAGACCCAAATAAGTCCAGCACTTGAAGTCAATGTCTGTCCTGCTGACGAGAACATAGTAAACGTCCTGAACAGCACTGCATCTCTCTGAGCCTGTGTTTGTTTGTTGTCCCACAAACACATGAGCATCCAAGCTGTGTGCCTCTCTCTCTCTCTCTTCTCCCTCTGTCTCCCTCTCTCTCTAGGTTCTCCTTCTTGTCCTGGTCCATCAGCACGCTTTGTGTTTGCACTCCTGAAGAATGACACAAATAAAAAGTAGTGAATCATCGTATCAAAGGTTCAAATCAATGGAAATAATACACTAAAAATACCCTTTTTATGAATTCTACATATTGATTCAGCCAACGTATTATTCATCATGACCAACGATAGTTTGTTTCAACATGAGGCTTGAAAGACCTTCTAAGTTCTCTGAAAAAGCATTTTGACATCATAAGGAATTCTCAAGTTAATTTTGGTTTTTACAAGTAATGAAAGTAAAGAATTCTTTCTTTAATTTTTCACATAATTCTAAAATGTCCCTTTATCAGTTTATTAAATGATGTCCAACAAGCACATGTCTCTGGTCTCCTAGTTTGTCCTCCTTGTCCTCTCTTTTCACTCAGGCTTAACTGTGCTGGGCTCTCTTCAAGCCTTGTGTTTGGCAGGAGTTTGAGGAAGAAGTAAGGATGAAGGGAAAACCCAACTATAACAAACACGCCTACAAATGTTCCCTTTGAGTGTTGTTCAGTTCTGTGTAAGATTATTGTTATTGTGAACGTACTGAAACCCTGGCACCATTCATCATAGAATTACACTTTTCTTTCTGTACCGGCTTCAAAACTGAAGACACAAGAAATAAGCTTTTGGTTTGTTGTATAGAAACAAAGCATTAACTTTAATATTGTGTTCTCGACCACGTCGGGTCGACACAGGACATCAGTTTTAAATGATCTTAAGTTTCAAAATGTTATGTTCTACAATGAATAACACTGTTACATGTTACTTGTTTATATGGAATTAAAGACCATCTGGTGTGCACACAGAGGATTACTCAAACAGTCCCTTACATGTGGATAGTTATTAATGTTTAGTTTTCTGTATGATGTTTTGGGGTTAAATGCACCATAATTGTAAGTAATAGTAAAGTAAATTAGTAAAGTAATACAGTTCCTTGTTGGGTCACAATCAGCTCTATTGTTGTTGTTTAAACACCTGATGAATGCCAAAAATAAAAAGTGGTAAAATATCCTATCAAAGGATCAAATCAATGAAAATAGTCTCCCTAATTCATTTGAATTCTACATATTGATTCAGTAAACGTGTTATTAATCATGACCAATGATTTGTTTAAACATGAGGCTTGAAAAACCTTCTGAGTTTTCTGAAAAATCATTTTTACATCATAAAGGAATTCTTAAGTTAATGTTGGTTTTACAAGTAATAAAAGTGAAAGATTTTTACTTCAATCTAAAGGATTGAAGGATGAACATGTTAATCATCATGACTGATGATAGTTTGTTCAAACATGAGGCTTGAAAGAAGTCTGAGCTCTCTTAAAAAGCATGTTTACATCATGAGGAACTTCTTAAGGTAAAAGACTGGGTAAAGGATTTTCACTTGTATTTTTTACACTTTTTACAAAGTTGTCTTTATTGAAATGTGCAGAATAAAGTGATAGAGACGTAACATTCAGTCATTCATCAGTGTTTCCCCTACCATTGTATTAGGGGGGCGCCCCCCCCCCCCAACGGCACCCTCCGCCCCCCCTTGAAGGTCGAGTTCATTTAGTTTTCTATATAGAGCCAGATCACAACAGAAGTCATTTCAGGTTACCTTTCCTATAGAACAGGTCTATACCTTGTTCTTTTATTAAACACACTAAACAGCCTCATGTGATTTATCTTATTGACAGACGGCATGTCATTTCTGTCTCTACATGGTCGTGTTTACAATTCTCCTCTGCTCTCTGTATCGCACACGGCGGAGTTCTGCCCCGATGCGCCCGAGCACACACACACACACACACACACACACACACACACACACACACACACACACACACACACACACACACACACACACACACACACACACACACACACGTACACACAAACACAGGTGAGCACACCAACGGACAGAGAGCGCGCTTCGCTAAGTACAGGGAAGAGCCCAAGTGCAGCACGCCCTGTGCTCTGCACGCCCTGTGCCCCCCCCCCCCCCCCCCCCCAAAGCTGTAAACCTAGTGGAAACACTGTTCATAAACATTTTCCTATCACATCCCCTTCCTCTGGAATGACCTTTCTGCTCACATCAAACAGTTGAGGCCTTTAAATCCCAATTTGAAACTCATATTTTGGTCCAAACCTTCAGTTATTTGCTTTTTCTTTCATTACTTCAGGCCTCTTACCTGTTGCCAGTACTGCAATTATTCCCTGTCTGAGAATTCCAACGAATCTTTCATTGTACCTGTTGCCATTAACCTTCCAGCAGGTCAGTCATTGTGCAATCATTACCTGTAGAAGTCATGTTCCAAAGAATTGTTCTTTGTCAAAACAGATAAAACACACCTTGGTGACCTTTAATTCCATTCTCACACTCAGCCTCTGAATTTCTGCCATAAGACCTGAAGCTATCTTGGTCCACGGCCAGTGATGTTTGGATCTCACTTCTTGTGTTATCTTGAACCTGAATCATTATCCTTCTCACGGGCCAGTCTCAGTCTCAAAGACCCAAATAAGTCCAGCACTTGAAGTCAATGTCTGTCCTGCTGACGAGAACATAGTAAACGTCCTGAACAGCACTGCATCTCTCTGAGCCTGTGTTTGTTTGTTGTCCCACAAACACATGAGCATCCAAGCTGTGTGCCTCTCTCTCTCTCTCTTCTCCCTCTGTCTCCCTCTCTCTCTAGGTTCTCCTTCTTGTCCTGGTCCATCAGCACGCTTTGTGTTTGCACTCCTGAAGAATGACACAAATAAAAAGTAGTGAATCATCGTATCAAAGGTTCAAATCAATGGAAATAATACACTAAAAATACCCTTTTTATGAATTCTACATATTGATTCAGCCAACGTATTATTCATCATGACCAACGATAGTTTGTTTCAACATGAGGCTTGAAAGACCTTCTAAGTTCTCTGAAAAAGCATTTTGACATCATAAGGAATTCTCAAGTTAATTTTGGTTTTTACAAGTAATGAAAGTAAAGAATTCTTTCTTTAATTTTTCACATAATTCTAAAATGTCCCTTTATCAGTTTATTAAATGATGTCCAACAAGCACATGTCTCTGGTCTCCTAGTTTGTCCTCCTTGTCCTCTCTTTTCACTCAGGCTTAACTGTGCTGGGCTCTCTTCAAGCCTTGTGTTTGGCAGGAGTTTGAGGAAGAAGTAAGGATGAAGGGAAAACCCAACTATAACAAACACGCCTACAAATGTTCCCTTTGAGTGTTGTTCAGTTCTGTGTAAGATTATTGTTATTGTGAACGTACTGAAACCCTGGCACCATTCATCATAGAATTACACTTTTCTTTCTGTACCGGCTTCAAAGCTGAAGACACAAGAAATAAGCTTTTGGTTTGTTGTATAGAAACAAAGCATTAACTTTAATATTGTGTTCTCGACCACGTCGGGTAGACACAGGACATCAGTTTTAAATGATCTTAAGTTTCAAAATGTTATGTTCTACAATGAATAACACTTTGGTGAGAGGTGTAAATATTGTGTATATGTTACTGGTTAATAGCAAATGAAGATGGAACACAGCTCCACTTTGAAAATGTCAGGTTCGCCTGGTGAAAAAGCACTTTTATTGATAATACTATATTAAATGAGGCTCATTAAAGCCTAAAAACCACCAGCATCATAGCAAAGCATGGAAGTAGTCACACACAAAAGAATTGGAGTGAATAGAGTGAAGCAGGCCAGAGTTAGAGACATAAACGTACGAGAGGTCACGAAAGGTCGTCATTTGAGAAACAGCTTCTCCAGCTGTTCCATTGTACTTTTATATACTAAATAACTATATATTTAACTTCCTTTATCCTTGTACATGCACAATCTATCACATACAGCAGTCTGGCATCATTTTTGAGAGCTAGAATCCTCTCCAAAGCCTCTCTGGGCCGCCGACTCACGGCTCCATGCGCTTTTGCCTGTGTGTGAGTGTCGATAAGTCAGCCTGTGGTTGGTCAATCCCATACCATGAGACCTCTATACACGCCTTAGGATCTAACCAATGCAGTGGTGGCAACGTGGTTTTGATTGACAGAATAGTTTTACGTAAAATCCAGTTACGCACGAGCGGAGCGCTGCGTAACTGATGTCCTGTGTCAGGTAGACACAGGACATCAGTTTTAAATCGTCTTAAGTTTCAAAATGTTATGTTCTACAATGAATAACACTGTTACATGTTACTTGTTTATATGGAATTAAAGACCATCTGGTGTGCACACAGAGGATTACTCAAACAGTCCCTTACATGTGGATAGTTATTAATGTTTAGTTTTCTGTATGATGTTTTGGGGTTAAATGCACCATAATTGTAAGTAATAGTAAAGTAAATTAGTAAAGTAATACAGTTCCTTGTTGGGTCAGAATCAGCTCTATTGTTGTTGTTTAAACACCTGATGAATGCCAAAAATAAAAAGTGGTAAAATATCCTATCAAAGGATCAAATCAATGAAAATAGTCTCCCTATTTTATTTGAATTCTACATATTGATTCAGTAAACGTGTTATTAATCATGACCAATGATTTGTTTAAACATGAGGCTTGAAAAACCTTCTAAGTTTTCTGAAAAATCATTTTTACATCATAAAGGAATTCTTAAGTTAATGTTGGTTTTACAAGTAATAAAAGTGAAAGATTTTTACTTCAATCTAAAGGAAAAAAAGTTCATGACTTCTGTTCAGCAGTTTGATAAATGATTAGTCAGCATTATAACAGTGATGGGACTAAGGTGATGGAAACACTCAAAGTGAAGTTTCTATAGAGTCTGAAGCAAACACACTTCACATGCAAACTTATCTTTATTGAAAAGCAGGACATGTGCAGAATAAAGAGATACAGAGACTTAATATTCAATCATTCATTAACAGTGTTAAAAAACAACTATGTGAAATAGTTTGATTTCATTATTACATACATATTTTATATGATATATAATGATATATATATATATATATACATATATATTTAGGGCCCCACCTCAGCGTTGGGGAATGGTTGGTGGAGATTAGCCTGGATGAAGCGGTTTCGGGAAAGGCTAGGTTGAGGGTCCACTGCGGCTCCCGGGCCTTGCAGACCCCCAAGAAGCCCTCCCAAGGAAGCAAGGCTGCCTGCCTGCCCGTTGCACAGGTCGTTGGAGCTGGGCGAGTGTAGATTTGGTAGGCATGGTGGAGACTAGGGTTAAACTTGGCTGAATGAGACGCATCGCAGGAAGCCGAAAAAGCAAGTGGAACATGGATTCTAGGGTGCGTGCCAGGTGGACGGGAAGGCGATTGGAGCGGAGGGTGGCGACGCAGCGAGGAACGAGATAGGAGGTTAGCGGAAGACCGCGAGGAGTCGGCGGAGGCGTTCGGCGCTGGAGGCCTTTGAAGAGCAAGAACAACTGAGAGAACGTTGTGGGGGAGCAGGGGGAGACGGTGAGTAGTTTCGCGAAGAAGTTGATGCCGCTGAGGTAAACCTTGATATTGGATATCTTGGTGCGGATAGTCAAGTGGGCATGGTAGGTGAAGCTGCATAGGGAGGCCGCGTCGAAGTAAGGGAACGGCTTCTTCTTCTTTCTCTTCTCTCGCGTTTCAGGTTCGATTGAGATAGCGCTTCTCTCTTTTCTGCATTTTAGATTCATACTCTTGGATTGAATCTTGTATTCTGTACGAACCTCATTCTGAGCTTCATGTTAAGATACAGTTACTCTATGGGGCTTTTATTTTGAAAGGGTGGGACTGGGTGGGTGAACAAACACAAAAGCTACCTTGTTCCATGGCTCGTATGTTTTTATTCTTTCTATTTCCTCATTCCCAGCTGATTGCAACAATAGTGAAGCTGGACAATGTCAATGAAACATAACACTGACGTATGATTGTGCTGCTGATCACAGTGTTCCCAAGAAGGATTTTGATCCGTTTTTTGTAAGTCACACCGTCTCTGAAGAAGATAGATAACAGTGTTCTTGGCAGGACTTTAAGGAAGACGCATCGAAAAAAGAAGAACTTGATCACACACACGCACACACACACACACACACACACACACACACACACGCACACACACACACACACACACACACACACGCACACACACACACATTTCTTTGGGTGAATTGCACTCTTACTGTGACTCTGCAGACACATTTTAACATTTGGTTTGCAGTTATTATAACATCTGTAACATCTAATACAGCTGTGTTCTGTTTGAACTCACTCAAAACCAAACTAAATGAGAAATGAGAAGCTGCCAGGGTACAAAGATAAACTACCAAAGACACACCAGAAAAATGAGTTAAATATTGATCCTGAACCTGAGAATGCTGGATTCACCCCACGTCAACAATCTAATACATTTACAATAGATAATAGAGATGAAATAATAGAAAATAGTGGAGCAGGGAGGAAGTTCTGCTGCTGGTGGATGACATGAGAGAAATCATATAACATTTAAATATATAATCGACTAACACTAGCATTAGCTAACGTGTTATTCCTCATGGCCAACAATAGTTTGTACAAACATGTGTCAGAAGGTGTTACTGCACTGCAGTCATCTGGATCTACTCTGAACCAGCTTGAGAGTCCACAGTGGTGAAATGTAACTAAATACATTGAGTCAAGTACTTCTGTTCAATGTTGAGGTTGCTGTACTTTATACATCTTGTACTACTCTGCTACATTTCAGAGGCTAATATTGTAATTTGTACATTTATTGGATATCTTTAGTTACTTTACAGATTCAGAGTAATCAACATATATGATCAACAAATGAATGATGATGTAGACTTTATTGATCCGTTGCTACCGGCAGTATATAAAGTAAAGTACTGCAACATTAAAGCAATGTACACATTGATGCGTTAATAATTATAATACAATAATACAATTATGAATTCTTTCCAAAACAATCACCAAAGCTACCTTGTTCCAATGCTCATGTGTTCATTGATATGTGTTCTTATGAACCAGTCCAACCTTCCATGTACAATGGGACACATGGGTGACCCCGTGTCTGTTGGACACGTCCTCAGCGGGGCTGCTGGTAAACAAACAGCGAGTTATTTGAAGACGTCTGAAGGCAAAAGTGTTTATTCACCAACGCTCTCTTCTAACATCATGTTTCAAACTTCTTTCTGTGACCTCGGCTGTCTAAAGCTCTCTACAGTGTTGGGCCCTCTCTGTCCTGCTGTTACCCTTCTGACGGGTCAGTCTCAGTCTCAATGAATCTAATGAGTCTAGCTCTTAAAGTCCTGCTGACGAGATCATAGGTTCTCCTTCTTGTCCTCTGCTGGTCCATCAGCACACGTTGTGTTCTTATCAAGTGTTTGGTCCAGTTCTGTGTAAGTCACACCTGCTTTGAGAAACAACTGTTTCCTTGTTGGGCCAGAATCAGCTTTATTCTTGTTGTTTGCATTCAGCCAACGTGTTAATCATCATGACTGATGATAGTTTGACCTAACATGAGGCTTGAAAGAAGTCCTGAGTTGTCTTTGGGAGCATTTTTACATCATGAGGAATTTAAGTTAAAAGACTGGGTAAAGGATTTTCACTTTCATTTTTTACACACTTGTTTTGTCTTTATTGAAATGTGCAGAATGAAGTGATACAGAGACGTAACATTCAATCATTCATCAACATGTTCCTATCACACCCCCTTCCTCTGGAATGACCTTCCTGCTCACATCAAACAGTTGAGGCCTTTAAATCCTGAATTAAAACTCATCTTTTGGTCCTGACCTTCAGGTATTTGCTTTTTTTCAAAATTCGTTCAGGCCTCTTATCTGTTGCCATTTTCCTTCCAGCCGCTCAGTCATTGTGCAATCGTTACCCGTAGAAGTCATTCCAAAGAATGTTTCTTTTTCTAAATACCGTGTCAAAACAGATAAAACACACCTTGGTTCTCACACTCAACCTTTGAACATCTGAATCCACAACAAGACAAAGGGGAGCAGAGAAGAAACGTACTGGGAGGAAATGGCAGAGCGACAACAGACGGACCAGGTTACACCAAAGACGAACGAACACTGATCCAAGGGACACACAGGGTTTAAATACACAGGGAAGGTGCAGGTGATTAGACACAGCAGGTTTCAATTAAGGGAAGGGTAGACCATCACAGGGGTAAGACACAGAAAAGGGCAGAAAATAAAGTGCAAGACACAAGGAACATCTGAATAAAACAGAATAAATAACTAAATCAAAACATGAATTGTGACACCTTGTTTGTTTCCTTTCTCCATCTGTGTGAATGGTGGGCTTGAGTTTTGCCTCTTGTGTGTTTCTGTAGTCTTTCTTCTTCCAGAGGAGTGAACTATGAGGCCAGATTGATGGGGTAGTGAGCTATGTTGAGGCTAAAGCCGGAGTTTTTGATGTCACGATGGTGACTTTATTTTAACCACTAGATCACCATGGTAACTTACAACTAACCTGCTCCGGAGTAAAAATGTTCAGTGTATCAGTTATACTTACTCATTCAGTTTCAGTTCAGTACACAAAAGAATTGGAGTGAATAGAGTGAAGCAGGCCAGAGTTAGAGACATAAACGTACGAGAGGTCACGAAAGGTCGTCATTTGGGAAACAGCTTCTCCAGCTGTTCCATTGTACTTTTATAACCTAAATAACTATATATTTAACTTCCTTTATCCTTGTACATGCACAATCTATCACATACAGCAGTCTGGCATCATTTTTGAGTGATAGAATCCTCTCCAAAGCCTCTCTGGGCCGCCGACTCACGGCTCCATGCTCTTTTGCCTGTGTGTGAGTGTCGATAAGTCAGCCTGTGGTTGGTCAATCCCATACCATGAGACCTCTAAAGATGCCTTAGGATCTAACCAATGCAGTGGTGGCAACGTGGTTTTGATTGACAGAATAGTTTTACGTAAAATCCAGTTACGCACGAGCGGAGCGTTGCGTAAAAAACGGATTCCCCAAATGTGAAACGTGCTCCCCCAGCCTTGTTTGACCCCCCTTTCTTCAGGAAACAGTTGAATTAGACAGGAAACAGATAGCAGAAGTAGCTTTCAGAGCTAAAAATGGATCATGGACACTTTTTCTTCATGATTCATCTCAAAGTGAGTGAGAGTTATGATTTTTTCTGCGGGGTGAATGGCTGAGTTTTGTGTGCTTGTTTGCTGGTATCTTTTGAATGGTTTGACGGAGAGTAATTCCGAACATAGCGCTGGATTCCGTGTCGAATGCTAATGCTGTTTAATAGCATCTTCGGCCGTGGTAGCTTCTAGCTTCGTGTTCGGAGCATTTTTCGGAGTGCATATCTCGCCGAGTGACGGCGAAAAAAACACGATATTTTGGTAGCTCTTGTTGTAGGTTCTGGTAGATCGTGTTTAATTGTGTTTTCAGTGTGTAAAATGTTATACATGGTTCTGTTCATCAGAAGTTCTTTGTTAAGCCGGTATGCAACATGTTTGTAGGATTATTATATTTGTTTCTGAAAATTGCTTTCTACGGTACCGCTCGGTACCGCTGGGTATCGCTCGAACCCCAAATGGGGGTCGCTCGGTTTCAGATGGTTTTGTGTTCTCGACCGCGTCAGGTCGACACAGGACATCAGTTTTAAATCATCTTAAGTTTCAAAATGTTATGTTCTACAATGAATAACACTGTTACATGTTACTTGTTTATATGGAATTAAAGACCATCTGGTGTGCACACAGAGGATTACTCAAACAGTCCCTTACATGTGGATAGTTATTAATGTTTAGTTTTCTGTATGATGTTTTGGGGTTAAATGCACCATAATTGTAAGTAATAGTAAAGTAAATTAGTAAAGTAATACAGTTCCTTGTTGGGTCACAATCAGCTCTATTGTTGTTGTTTAAACACCTGATGAATGCCAAAAATAAAAAGTGGTAAAATATCCTATCAAAGGATCAAATCAATGAAAATAGTCTCCCTAATTCATTTGAATTCTACATATTGATTCAGTAAACGTGTTATTAATCATGACCAATGATTTGTTTAAACATGAGGCTTGAAAAACCTTCTGAGTTTTCTGAAAAATCATTTTTACATCATAAAGGAATTCTTAAGTTAATGTTGGTTTTACAAGTAATAAAAGTGAAAGATTTTTACTTCAATCTAAAGGAAAAAAAGTTCATGACTTCTGTTCAGCAGTTTGATAAATGATTAGTCAGCATTATAACAGTGATGGGACTAAGGTGATGGAAACACTCAAAGTGAAGTTTCTATAGAGTCTGAAGCAAACACACTTCACATGCAAACTTGTCTTCATTGAAAAGCAGGACATGTGCAGAATAAAGTGATACAGAGACTTAATATTCAATCATTCATTAACAGTGTTAAACAACTATGTGAAATAGTTTGATTTCATCATTAACATTACATTCAACAGTAGAACCTGCATTCCATTGACATGGTCTGGTATTGCCAGTACTTTGACTGTAATTTAATTCATCACATTGTTTCATACTTCAATGATTCAGCAGCATGGTTGGACTTCAGTGAGTGTTGAGAACTCTCAGCTCTGCTACCATGAACAAGGCTTTCTCAGGCTTTCACTGATACACAGTCAGTGCTGCTGTAAAGCCTGTGTTGAGATGTATTGTAATAACACTGACACCAGCCGGCTCATACTACTTTGAGAAGCATGCTGATGGCCTTAATGGGATTGTTGGATCCCGACATTCCTACATACTCATTCAGCATTTCTTTCCTCTGTGTCTCTGATCAAATGTAGACTGTTTCTGGGGTTTACTGTTTGTTGTTGGATGTCCTACAAGCACATGTCTCTGGTCTCCTAGTTTGTCCTCCTTGTCCTCTCTTTAGACTCAGGCTTAACTGTGCTGGGCTCTCTTCAAGCCTTGTGTTTGGCAGGAGTTTGAAGAAGAAGTAATGATGAAGGGAAAACCCAACTATAACAAACGTTCCCTTTGAGTGTTGTTCAGTTCTGTGTAAGATTATTGTTACTGTGAACGTACTGAAACCCTGGCACCATTTATCATAGAATTACACTTTTCTTTCTGTACCGGCTTCAAAACTGAAGACAAGAAATAAGCTTTTGGTTTGTTGTATAGAAACAAAGCATTAACTTTAATATTGTGTTCTCGACCACGTCGGGTCGACACAGGACATCAGTTTTAAATGATCTCAAGTGTTGTAGCTCATTGTGCAATCATTACCTGTGATGAGTCATATTACAAACCCTGAACCTTATCAAACCGGATTGATATCTTGACATCACATTTCTGTAATTATTGTCACACAACCTCTGCCAAAACTTATTGTCAAAACAAACACAAAAGCTACCTTGTTCCATGGCTCGTATGTTTTTATTCTTTCTATTTCCTCATTCCCAGCTGATTGCAACAATAGTGAAGCTGGACAATGTCAATGAAACATAACACTGACGTATGATTGTGCTGCTGATCACAGTGTTCCCAAGAAGGATTTTGATCCGTTTTTTGTAAGTCACACCGTCTCTGAAGAAGATAGATAACAGTGTTCTTGGCAGGACTTTAAGGAAGACGCATCGAAAAAAGAAGAACTTGATCACACACACGCACACACACACACACACACACACACACACACGCACACACACACACACACACACACACACACACACATTTCTTTGGGTGAATTGCACTCTTACTGTGACTCTGCAGACACATTTTAACATTTGGTTTGCAGTTATTATAACATCTGTAACATCTAATACAGCTGTGTTCTGTTTGAACTCACTCAAAACCAAACTAAATGAGAAATGAGAAGCTGCCAGGGTACAAAGATAAACTACCAAAGACACACCAGAAAAATGAGTTAAATATTGATCCTGAACCTGAGAATGCTGGATTCACCCCACGTCAACAATCTAATACATTTACAATAGATAATAGAGATGAAATAATAGAAAATAGTGGAGCAGGGAGGAAGTTCTGCTGCTGGTGGATGACATGAGAGAAATCATATAACATTTAAATATATAATCGACTAACACTAGCATTAGCTAACGTGTTATTCCTCATGGCCAACAATAGTTTGTACAAACATGTGTCAGAAGGTGTTACTGCACTGCAGTCATCTGGATCTACTCTGAACCAGCTTGAGAGTCCACAGTGGTGAAATGTAACTAAATACATTGAGTCAAGTACTTCTGTTCAATGTTGAGGTTGCTGTACTTTATACATCTTGTACTACTCTGCTACATTTCAGAGGCTAATATTGTAATTTGTACACTTATTGGATATCTTTAGTTACTTTACAGATTCAGAGTAATCAACATATATGATCAACAAATGAATGATGATGTAGACTTTATTGATCCGTTGCTACCGGCAGTATATAAAGTAAAGTACTGCAACATTAAAGCAATGTACACATTGATGCGTTAATAATTATAATACAATAATACAATTATGAATTCTTTCCAAAACAATCACCAAAGCTACCTTGTTCCAATGCTCATGTGTTCATTGATATGTGTTCTTATGAACCAGTCCAACCTTCCATGTACAATGGGACACATGGGTGACCCCGTGTCTGTTGGACACGTCCTCAGCGGGGCTGCTGGTAAACAAACAGCGAGTTATTTGAAGACGTCTGAAGGCAAAAGTGTTTATTCACCAACGCTCTCTTCTAACATCATGTTTCAAACTTCTTTCTGTGACCTCGGCTGTCTAAAGCTCTCTACAGTGTTGGGCCCTCTCTGTCCTGCTGTTACCCTTCTGACGGGTCAGTCTCAGTCTCAATGAATCTAATGAGTCTAGCTCTTAAAGTCCTGCTGACGAGATCATAGGTTCTCCTTCTTGTCCTCTGCTGGTCCATCAGCACACGTTGTGTTCTTATCAAGTGTTTGGTCCAGTTCTGTGTAAGTCACACCTGCTTTGAGAAACAACTGTTTCCTTGTTGGGCCAGAATCAGCTTTATTCTTGTTGTTTGCATTCAGCCAACGTGTTAATCATCATGACTGATGATAGTTTGACCTAACATGAGGCTTGAAAGAAGTCCTGAGTTGTCTTTGGGAGCATTTTTACATCATGAGGAATTTAAGTTAAAAGACTGGGTAAAGGATTTTCACTTTCATTTTTTACACACTTATTTTGTCTTTATTGAAATGTGCAGAATGAAGTGATACAGAGACGTAACATTCAATCATTCATCAACATGTTCCTATCACATCCCCTTCCTCTGGAATGACCTTCCTGCTCACATCAAACAGTTGAGGCCTTTAAACGTACGGAACCCGTTACGCACAGAACCCGTTACGCGTGGAACCCGTGGAATCGGTTACTCGTGGAACCAGTTACGCGTGGAACCCATGGAATCGGTTATGCATGGAACCCGTGGAATCGGTTACGCGTGGAACCCGTTACGCGTGGAACCCATGGAATCGGTTACGCGTGGAACCCGTTACACGTGGAACCCGTTACGCATGGAACCCGTTACGCAGGAAACCCGTTATGCATGAAACCCGTTATGCATGAAACCCGTGGAATGCGTTGCGCATGGAACCCATTACACGTGGAACCCGTGGAATCGGTTACGCGTGGAACCCGTTACACGTGGAACCCGTTACGCATGGAACCCGTTACGCAGGAAACCCGTTATGCATGAAACCCGTGGAATGCGTTACGCATGGAACCCATTACACGTGGAACCCGTGGAATCGGTTACGCGTGGAACCCGTTAACTGTGGAACCTGTGGAATCTGTTATGTGTGGAATCCATTACGCGTGGAACCTGTTACGCATGGAACCAATTACGCGTGGAACCCGTGGAATCGGTTACGCGTGGAACCCGTTACGCGTGGGACCCGGTACGCATGGAACCTGTTACGCATGGAACCCGTTACGCATGGAATCCGTTACGCATGGAACCTGTTAAGCACGGAACCGTTACGCGTAGAACCCGTTACGCGTGGAACGCGTGGAACCCGTGGAACGCATGGAACCCGTGGAATCGGTTACGCGTGGAACCCGTTACGCGTGGAACGCGTGGAACCCGTGGAATCAGTTACGCGTGGAACCCGTTACGCGTGAAATCAGTTACGCGTGGAACCCGTTACGCGTGGAACCCGTTACCTGTGGAATCCGTTACTCGTGGAATGCGTTATGTACGGAACCCGTTACGCACGGAACCCTTTACCTGTGGAATCCGTTACGCGTGGAATGCGTTATGTACGGAACCCGTTACGCGTGGAACGCGTGGAACCCGTGGAATCAGTTACGCGTGGAACCCGTTACGCGTGGAATCAGTTACGCGTGGAACCCGTTACGCGTGGAACCCGTTACCTGTGGAATCCGTTACGCGTGGAATGCGTTATGTACGGAACCCGTTTCGCACGGAACCCGTTACCTGTGGAATCCGTTACGCGTGGAATGCGTTATGTACGGAACCCGTTACGCACGGAACCCGTTACGCACGGAACCCGTTACTCACGGAACCCGTTACGCACGGAACCAGTTATGCATGAAACCCGTGGAATCCGTTATGCGTGGAACCCGTTACGTGTGGAAACCGTTACGCGTGGAATCTGTTATTCTGCGATATTCTGAGAGATATTCTGAGAGATATTCTGCTTGTACATGCTCCAAAATCACACAAAAAATACTACTTCGCACCCCTCAATAACTCTAACCCCACAATTCTATTTGATATAGTTCTAATATTTCTATCTATTATTCTTCACCGTCAGTCTGTGTCCCTGTATCAGTGTGTGTGCGTGTTTTTACATGACCTGATTCATCTGTTGAATGTGGTGTCCTGACGGCCTTTGTGTACGTTTCACTAATTTGTATTTAACATTTTTATCTTTAATAGTTAACGTATCTTGTGGTAACTTTCTAAAACCTTATTTTTTGTTCGAGTACATCTGGTGTGTGGGTGTTTGTATGGTTTCTAATGTGTGTATTGAATGTACAAGTTTGTCATAGGCAGAATCTAAAGTTAACTCACCGTCTGTTGTAATGTGTGTGCGTCGTTGGTCCATCACTGGGTCCGCCCCGCCGCCTGCTCCTCCCCTCCTGACGGCTGATGTTGAGCCCTCCCACCAGTCCTGTTTCCATGGAGATTGTGGGCAGTCTCTTAAACAATGTCCAAGTTGCCACATTGATGGCACACAAAGTTTTCAGCTGGTGTGTGTTTTCCAAAGTCAATTTTCCTCCTCGCCTGTCATGGCCTGATTACATTGTCAGCTGGGCATCCTTGAGTTTGCGCTGACGAAAGTCTTTGCTTGTTCTCCTGCCGTTGTAGTGCTCCTCAGCGTGTTGAGCATGCTGCAATATCGTTGCAGTCTTCCATATCACACAACTCTCTTTAGTGTGATGTTTTTCAGATTCATAGATGGCAGGAAAGCCTTCTTACAAAGTTCAGTCAGGGCTGTCACTGCATGGTTATACACCATAGTCGTATATAACACACTCCAGGTTGGTGTGAATGCCGCAGATATTTTATGATAACGCACAAAGGAGGTTCTTCCAATTGTTTGCCCGTCTGATTATCTTTGTCCCACATGTATTTTATTATTGGAGGTAAGACCTTGGCATCGGGCTGCTCAGGCTCATTATATGACCTTTTTATCATTTCCAAATGTTTCACCTTTTAATTTTTCCTTTTAATATCATTCTCTTTTTTCCCCAATTCTGCATAATTTCTGTATCAGATTGAGACTGAATAAACCTCCCGCAGGAACATCACATTCATTCACTCATTCGTTTGGATGTTGGCAGCTCACTTTCCCACATTTTCCTTCCATGAACATGACATTGGGTTCATCAGACGGAGTAACCTGGTTCCTCGCCCCCATATTCCGCTAAATCTCTCTCTCTTATATGGAGCAACGCGTTTCTTCTCTTTATATCTCTTTAAACACAGTCGTCACCGTGAGTTTCTAGATTCGTTTTTGGCACAATCTGAATAAAATCCGTTGCTCTAGACCCAGTCTAAGCCTTCCACTAGACTCCTTTTATCCTTACGGACTCAGAGTCTCTTTGGTCAAGGGACTCTAGCGCTTAATGTCTAACCCCAAGATCTTTAACCTCTAAGGCAGATGCCAAACGCTCACCCCTATATTCCAGCATAGGTCACAGGACTACAATGCTTAGCGTACCTCCCTCTAAGGTCTGCAACATGCAACACTAAACACTCATCCTTATATTCCAGTCCTCCTCTCTAGACCCATTTGATTCTCTGTTAGTCTCTTAGGTCAAAGGGCTCCAGTCCTTCACGTCTACACTGTCAAACACTCATGTCAACATGCAACGCCAAACACTGACCCATCATTCCAGTAACCCAATCGTCCTTGCCCAGGAAAACGCTAGGATATGAGTTTAACCAACATCCACAATAAACCCACAAAACAAAATGAAAGACCCCCATGTGAACAATCACAGACATATTTGCTTTTCAGTCTCACGATATGGTCTTCCTGGATCAATTTCACTCATACGATTCATTTTAATAATAATAATTTCAGTGACTCACCAAATGAGAATTTGTAGTTATTTGGACTCAACGAGTCCTTCCTGATTGGATCCCAGTGAAGACGATCAGGATAGGGATCGGGCCTCTCTCTCTTAATTTTGTCTGGAGGTAAGTAGAGGCAGTTCACCGATCCCTGTTGGCTCCTGACGATCTTACAAGGGATCCTGTTCGTGACGCCAATTGTAATGGAAAAAATTCCTATACCCGCTTTGCGTGAGTCTTTTAATGCTGAAGAACATAATACCAAAAACCAGGTTGTCTTTTAAGTATTTATTCTCTGCGCAGAGAAGGTTCAATCATCACAACAGAATGCGTACAGTCTCCGTGAGAAAGAACCAAGAAAAGAGTGAACAAGCTTTCTTTATACAGAATGAGCAAAGGTGGGGGCCGATGGCCAATGTTACAGACATTTCAGTCTCAGACTTTTGGTCTCAGACTGATAGGAACAACAATGGAAAACAAACGGTCAGCAACCAAACCAGCGGCCCAAAAGCCTTGGTGCTGGAACATTCTCATACAACACAGTTAGTTATTGTGAACAGAGGGAGAACTCTTCTTCTGCACAACAGAGACACGGTGAAGTTCAACAAAGTTCAGAACAAAATGACTTATCCATGAATACAATAAACTGAGTAGAAATATATACATATTTGCATATTTCTACCTACTAAATAGGTAGAAATATATACTACAACAAAAATTACCATTACAAGACTTATTTGCTATTTGCATATTTCCTATATTAATGTTTTCTTTTGAACTCTCCTCTTGATTTAGAAAGGAACTGCAACACCCTCCTCACAACATGTCAAAATAATAACGTCTTTTATACCCCAATTAAAAAAAGAAAAAAACTTCATTCCCCATAATGCATTTCAACAGCAG
>JAVDOI010000154.1:62500-80000 GCA_032191485.1 Leptoclinus maculatus
ATATCAGAAGCTCAGAGTCAGAACTACGAGCGGCCTTGATGTACATATCCTGATGTGAATCAACTCTGTCTCCTTCTTTGCAAAGAATAAATTAAATGTCCTGTGATTAATGATTTTTCAACCGGTCTCGAGTGAATTTTTCCAACATAAATGGTCCTTCGGAGCCGGAAATCAACATCTCCTACTTCTCTCCAGCTTTGATCCTGAAACCGTTTACGGGAGAGTCCAGGACTCTTGACTAAAGACCTCCGCCCTATTCTCACACGAGAATAGTTTGGCCAGGAATCTGCTGGCTAAGGGGGAGACGGAGTGACGATATCCTTTTGGGTGAACCAGGCCGTGTTGGAAATCATTGCAGGTAATAAGAACCACAGTTAGGTGCTCTAAACCGGGTTTAGACGCGATAACAACCAAGTTAAGTAATCTAAAAACAACATTTTAGACGAAAATAACACTTTAGTAAACCTAAGAAAGAGATACTTCTATTTTCGCTAATTCAAAAGTCTAGGAGACTTATTAAATCATTCAGTTCATTGAAAGAAAGAAACAGCCAGTGAGCTAGCTTCCACTGTTTCAACTGAACTGAACTGCTCGGCAACAACTTGGGTCAATGTTTACTTCCTGTCAGGTTATGTCATTCAAATACACTGAAATAATGTTTATAATTATTTATAAATGCTTATTGCTGCATATCAGCTGTCTCAGTGCTCTGGTATTACGTTGAGAGGGGCGCGTGACCTGTCCTCAAATACAGTGAACTACTGTGATTACAGCATGAACTAGAAAAGTGTCCCTTTCTCATTGTAAAGTGACTTTACTGGGTCAACTGTGAGCTGCACCGCTCAATCACCAACTGTCCATTTAGAAAGCTCGTTAGCTGTTTCAGGGCAAAACGAGAGATTTTATTTTGGGCTCAGGTCCAAAATTGTTCATAATTGTGGATAATTATTATTTATTCTGATTATATTTGTATTATTTGATAAGATTTACAATGTACGTGTGTTTATTCCACAGGTGACGTTATGTTATTCCACATTTATTTAATTTTCTAACATATCCAATATCTAGGGCACGATGCACTCACTCAACTACATGCAACTGTTAGTAGAAGAACAGAAATTTTTTCGATACCTCTACCCGAGGTAGAACAAAGCACAACCAGGTGTTTCCTAACTTCAATGTGTCTAGTTTTTAAAAAAATGGACAGTTGTATAAATATTTTACTGCTAAATTAGTTTTTTTGGTTGATGTTTGGATTCTCCCCAAAACCGCAAATAGTGAAAAGAAGCTTCTCCAAAAGGGACAGCGTCTGCCTTATCACATGTATCTCTGGAAACAATGACCAGAATGTCACCAAATGTGAACTGGATGTTCACAGACAGTTATTGCATCCAATAAAGCAAATGTGTCATCGATACCTTTGTTCATCTTTGACATGTACAGTTAAACAAACATGAAATACAAGCAGAAAGTGAACAGGAAACTAACAATCCAAAAGCCATGTGTGTGTATATGTCTGTCATTATCATAGTAAGGAGACTGATACTGATCACAGAAGAAAGTCATTTATATACCAAAGACTGTTATCTCATCATACAAGTAGGTTATCTGACTATTCCCTTCACCCTCTGATGCACCCCCCCATATGAGAAAAACTTAGTTGATATCAGTTGAACAGGCAAACTTTATTAAAATATATTAATATTTGTGTAATTTGGAACTGATTTAAACATAACAGTAATAAAACCTTAGTTTAAATACAAAACAGTATTCTACACCAAATAAATAATTAAATAAAAAACGTTCTGCTAAAATGCCAATATACAGTAACATTATATTCTATATCCAAAATATATATAAAAAATGTTCCCAGTTGTGCAGCCCAAAAATAAAAATAAATAAATAAATAACAAATAAATCTATTCTGCAGCACTTAATAGGTTATAAATAAAGTGCTTTCCTCCTTTATGCAATTATTAGTAGTGCTGGGCAATGATTACAATTTGTAATCGCGATTAATCGCATTGTTATGGCAACGTTCAATAATGAATTCAAAAGTAGTGTATTGCGCACTTTTATTTTAAAAGTACTGCTATATGAACAAAAGTGCAATAACATTTGGTTTGTAAACACTTATTAAAAGAAATCTGGTTCTTTTTAACAGCAGTATTCCCTTTACACAGTAGCGATCATATCTCTTCACTATCTGTGCTCAGTGTGCTGACTGTATGTGAAACGTTCACTGCTGTGCAACAGGAATAAAATGTTTCATCACGTTTCAGCAAAAATGTTTTCATGACAGTCAGAGCATGTGAATGCAGCTCTACTGTTCATCAATATAATGCTGTAACTCCGAGCGATCAAAGAATGAAGACACTTTACGCACAATTTAGGTGTATTTTCCTTTTAACTCACGAGATGCAGGTAGCATGTTTTATACTTAATGTGAATATAATTCATACTTTGTTGGCATCGTATTCTGAAAACCGGATGTTCTTCTGAAGAAACCGGATGTTGTCTCACGTTAATCTTTCCGCTAACTTTCAAAGTCCTTCGCTCGCTCCCGATCTGTGCCGTTTGAATGCGTTTACCGTGAATGTCAGCATATAGGTGCACTAACATGTGTCTGCTGAGTTGACCACGGAGATCTGAGTGTCTGCTGACTTCACCGCAGCGATGTCCAGTAGTCTCCATTCCTTCACCGCTGCCAGTGAGCAACGGACTTTCAAAATAAATAAAAACGCGCTATAAAATAATTGTCGGCGTTAATTAATGAATGCGTTAACGCGATAATAACGCGCTAACTTGCACAGCACTAATAATAATACCAATGAGTTTGCAAATATATTGTGAAAAATATTTTTTTCTAACAGTCAATTAAAATTAACAAAATATTGGTGGGGACAATTGTGTCTTTCCCAAACTTTGGTCGTGACTAGTCCCTATGGACCATATGCAAACCTACGCCCTTGCTTCAAACTGACTCATACAATGGAGCCCTTTTGATGTAAATGTGTGAAGAGAAGGACGCAGACAATAGATTAAAGCTAAGAACAGGTTATAAAATGAATATATATGGTAATAATACATCTTTCTTCATCACTATGAGGACAGCCTTTCTCTATATTTGATGTCATCTTTGAATAACACATACGATGCTGTGAGCCTACAGGCTGCATGACACATTGTTTTTACATGATTTAATTGAAAACTTTGAATTAATGAATTGGAAAAATCTAAATACATATATGTACAGTATCTAGATATACACTGTACTATATATAGTATATTATATATGAAGCTATAAGGAAGACATTTAGCTTCATCATTCTTTTAAGATTTACCTAGTATCTTATATAATAATTCATATGTGCAATAATGTGAATTCAACTGTTCAATCTGTATGCTGATTACATTTAGATTTTTACAGTTTCACTTATTTATTATATCTTGCTTTAGTTTACGAATGCTTCTTGTTATTGCACAATCCCCTTTTCTGCTGCAGCATTGTACATGTATTATCTTAGCTTATCATATAAGGCATGATTAATCTCCTAAGAACACACAGTAAAATGTGTACAACATTGTTATCAGCCTCAGACAGCTGTAAAGGCATAAACATTATGTGGCATTTTAAGATTTACATGAATGTGTTGTGGATGACTGATAGAGTCTAGATTAACGCAGTGTGCTGCCCTCTACAGGCCAGCCTCAGAGGTCGCGTGCGTCTCATGCTGACAGGAGCTGCTCCCATCTCTCCTTCTGTCCTCACCGTCCTCAGAGCTGCAATAGGCTGTGAGGTAACACACACACACACACACACACACACACACACACACACACACACGTGCACACACACGTGCACACACGCACACGCACACACACGCACACACACACGCACACACGCACAGACACACGCACACACACACACACACACGCACACACACACGCTCACACACACACACACACGTGCACACACGCACACGCACACACACGCACACACACACACACACACGCACACACGCACACGCACACACACACAGACACACACGCACACACACACACAGACACACACGCACACACACGCACACACACACACACACACACACACACACACACACACACACACACACACACACACACGCTCACACACACAGACACACACGCACACACACGCACACACACACACACACACACACACACACACACACACACACACACACACACACACACACACACACACACACAGGTCCTTGTTTCAAATGTTATCTTGTTATCTATGTCTCTTTCTATCACCTGTCCTGAAAATCTGCAGTGCAACAGGTAATTTAAAAGAAAAGTAGAAATGCTCCTTCTCTGTCCCCAATAGGTTCTACATTGCATAATCCTGTGTTTGTAGCAGTAGTAGTCATGATAATAATAATAATCATGTGTCTCAGTTCTATGAAGGTTATGGACAAACAGAGTGTACTGCTGGATGCACCATGACCATGCCCGGAGACTGGAAAGCAGGTAATAAATAAGAAGGACTTAATTCAAGTGTTACATCTCTCAACGCTCTGAGTTATAAAGAACAAGTTCACTGATCACTCTGTACTTGACCTCATGCCCGCAGGTCACGTTGCAGCTCCTCTACCCTGTAACTCACTTAAACTGGTGGACGTGCCCGAGATGAACTACCTGGCTGTAAACGGGGAGGGAGAGGTGAAACACAAAGACAAGCAGACATCTTCACAGAAGCTCTGTCTTTTACGATAACATTACGTCACTCATACGTGTGTGTGTGTGTTGGTTTCTAGGTGTGTGTGTGAAGGGCCTTAACGTGTTCCAGGGCTACCTGAAGGACCCCGAGAAGACTGCGGAGGCCATCGATGCAGATGGATGGCTTCACACAGGAGACATTGGAAAATGGCTTCCTGTAGGTGAAGTAGTGCCGTTTTGACTTATGTTTAAATCAACCTTGCTTCATTCATCTCAGCTTCACAATAGCTATTTTGAGATAATATTTTCATTAAGGATGTTTTTAAAAGGGAAATATCAAAGTGCAGCTCTGTAGCTTCTCAGGACTTTAAGCCCCAATTCCACCGAAAGCCGGATATACTACGGATGTCCCCGGATCACCTCGGATAAAAAGAGGTGAGAACCGGGGTGAAACATGCTGAAAATTAAACCCAAGAAGAAGGCGATGACTGCTGCAAAGAAGAAAGCTGCTCCTGCAGCAGCAGAAGAAGAAAAGAAAAGAAGAGAAGAAGAATCTTCCTCAGACGACAACAACACGCCGAAAATTAAACCCATCCGGGGTGCTCCGGGGTGTCAACTAGCTCCCGTTTCATCCCGGATTAACACGGTTATGCTACGGTTCATCCCGGTCTTACTACGGTTACGCTACGGTTCATCCCGGTCCTACTACGTTTCTTCCCGGAAGCCCTACAATCAACGCCGCCCCCCTCTCCATTCCCGGATGTCCCCGGATCACCCCGGATGTTAGTTGTATGTCCGACGAGCCGCTCGTCTTCCCGGATACGCCACGGATGGGCACGGATGGCCGCGGATGGCCATGGTTTTACTACGGTTCATCACGGAACGTCCCGCACTGACTACGGTTTCACTACGGTTCCACTCCCGGATGACCCCGGATCTGATCCGTAGTGTATCCGGGGACATCCGTAGTATATCCGGCTTTCGGTGGAACTGGGGCTTTACTGGCAGGAACCTCACACAATACCTGCTACACACACGTACACACACACCTTTTAACTTCAAGTATAGCAGACGACTGACCACTGAAACGGGTTCCCAAACAGCTCTACACACTGCAACTTCAACATTTCAGTGTCTTTCTCAGATGTCATGATTTTATCTTGTTGTGTTTCTCGAGTTTGTTCGGTAGAAAGTTGAAATCCACAATGGATAACGGGATTGTTTCTGTTGGGTCCTTTTTTTCATGAATATGCTTGGGTCCAATTAGGACCCTGTTAACCAGCAGAGTGATCAATATTAAAGATAATGTGAACAAAGCCAGGTGGAAACAGGGAATTCAGGTACTAAAGAACATTCAGGACAAAGGGAAACTGTCAGTGTTTTTAATTTATTCATACACTCTCATGTATGAGTAAATAAGGTCAGTTTTCAGACGCAAATGTAAAAAAGTACACATGCACGCGCTTTGGTGTACTGTATATACTAAAATAGACCACGGATCTATATGAATGTGACGTAATTGAAAACACATGAAAAGTGAATTCATGATTAAATCTTTACACTTTAGCTAAACGATCTCTCATAACTGTTATCAGACTCATGATTTAAAATCACAAACCTATTTCTTAACATTCAAAGTTGATCCTAATTTTAAGAAACTTCAATGAACTGATTATACATGAACTGAGGTTAACACTATGACTTCAGAAACTTGATTATTATTATTATTATCATGGTTGTTGTTAGTATTTATTATTATCATTATCATTATTAAGATTATTTCTAGTAGATACTTTATTTGAAACTGAGTAAAAAAATGTAATATAATTTATATTTGGAAGTGAGGTCACATTAATTTAATTTTAGACAAATATCACAAATCATATTTTACTGAATGCATGATTATAATAATTGTTTTAATAAAGTCTGTACATGTGTCATATACACATGTAACCATTCACCCATTCACACCCATTCATACACTGATGACAGGGGCTACCATGATGTGGACAGGAGGAGCCCGGGATCGAATTTTCGATCTTCAGATTGTTAGAGGACCCTCTCTACCTCTCACCCACAGCCGCCCTGGTGGAGCTGAGACTCCTCTCCTCCGTTGGACCTGGGACTCCTCTTCTCCTCTGATGGACCTGAGATTCCTCTCCCCCGGTGGACCTGGGACTCCTCTTCCCCAGTGGACCTGGGACTCCTCTTCTCCGGTGGGCCTGAGACTCTTCTCCTCCGGTGGGCCTGAGACTCTTCTTCTCCAGTGGACCTGGGACTCCTCTCCTCCGGCCTGAGACTCCTCTCCTCCGGTGGGCCTGGGACTCCTCTCCTCCGGTGGACCTGAGACTCCTCTCCTCCGGTAGGCCTGGGACTCCTCTCCTCCGGTGGGCTTGAGACTCCTCTCCTCCGGTGGGCCTGAGACTCTTCTCCTCCGGTGGGCCTGAGAATCCTCTCCTCCGGTGGGCCTGAGGCTCCTCTCCTCCGGTGGACCTGGGACTCCTCTTCTCCTCTGGTGGCGTGGGACTCTTCTCCTCCGGTGGGCCTGAGACTCTTCTCCTCCGGTGGGCCTGAGACTCCTCTCCTCCGGTGGGCCTGAGACTCCTCTCCTCCGGTGGGCCTGAGACTCCTCTCCTCCGGTGGGCCTGAAACTCTTCTCCTCCGGTAGGCCTGAGACTCTTCTCCTCCGGTGGGCCTGAGACCCCTCTCCTCCGGTGGGCCTGAGACTCCTCTCCTCCGGTGGGCCTGAGACTCTTCTCCTCCGGTGGGCCTGAGACTCCTCTCCTCCGGTGGGCCTGAGACTCCTCTCCTCCGGTGGGCCTGAAACTCTTCTCCTCCGGTGGGCCTGAGACTCTTCTCCTCCGGTGGACCTGAGACTCTTCTCCTCCGGTGGACCTGAGACTCTTCTCCTCCGGTGGACCTGAGACCCCTCTCCTCCGGTGGGCCTGAGACTCTTGTCCTCCGGTGGGCCTTAGACTCTTCTCCTCCGGTGGACCTGAGACTCTTCTCCTCCGGTGGACCTGGGACTCTTCTCCTCCGGTGGACCTGAGACCCCTCTCCTCCGGTGGGCCTGAGACCCCTCTCCTCCGGTGGGCCTTAGACTCTTCTCCTCCGGTGGACCTGAGACTCTTCTCCTCCGGTGGACCTGAGACTCTTCTCCTCCGGTGGACCTGAGACCCCTCTCCTCCGGTGGGCCTGAGACTCCTCTCCTCCGGTGGGCCTGAGACTCCTCTCCTCCGGTGGGCCTAGGACTCCTCTTCTCCTCCAGTTGACCTGCAGATAGGGTTGGGGATTAAGATTTTAGGAATTCAATTCAAGTTTTCAGTTGTGTTAATACTAGGGGTGCAACGGATCACAAACCTCACGGTCCGGTTCGGATCACGGTTCTTGAGTCACGGTTCGCATCATTTTTCGGATCAACAAAGAAAAGGGGAGGAGAGAAATATAACTTTGCTTTCCATTTATTAATTAAAGAACTTCAAGAACACTTAAAGAAAAGAACTTTGGGCTATAGTCTTACATAAAAACTAAAATATTGAAGGTGTCCAATTTGAAATGAAATAAATAAATACAATTAAAACATTCAAGAATATTCAATTCTGTTTAAGTTTAAGTGCAACATGAGGTATGTTGATGCCCTCGTCCTTTGATCAATATTGAAAGAATATGTGAGCTGGCTTCCACTGTTTACACTGAACTGAACTGATCGGCAACAACTTGGGTCTGTGTTTACTTCCTGTCAGGTTATGTCATTCAAATACACAATAATGTTCACATTACTGTGACATGATTTTCAAAAAGATGAGAATATCTCCATTGTCTGGGGAGAGGGTAGACCTTTCTGTAGTGACTATTGGGCCTGTCTAGCTTCCACTCTGATACTAGTCTGTGTGACTCTCACAGAGGGGGCGTGTCTACAGCACCTGTCTGTGTCACTCTCACAGAGGGGGCGTGTCTACAGCACCTGTCTGTGTGACCCTCACAGAGGGGGCGTGTCTGCAGCACCGGACTATGAATCACTCCTCCGTGGTGAAAGCGGTCACAGTCTTTTCCTTGTCGTATTTCTTTCTCTTTATATAACGCCTACATACCGTAACGGTTTTGTCCACCACCCTTATCCGTCATTATACTTTACAGGGAAGACAAAATGATCCCACACTTGACTTAAATGACCCGCGGGCTTCTGGAGTTCCTCCGCTCGCCGTGACATTCGCCGTTAAATGCTTTTAACCTCCGTTCACGTGAACACATGCTTTATATCTGTTCACTGACACTTTGCATTGATATTCGGGCACTTGTTACTTGAAAAGGAACAGCAGCAGTAAAACTGTATTACACACTATGAGGATTACACTGTAAAAAAAAAAAAGATAAAAAAAGAAAAAGAAAAAAAATACTGAATTGATCCGCGGTTCACGAGTGATCCGAACCGTGAGGGGGGATCCGAACCGTGAGGGGGGATCCGAACCGTGAGGGGGGATCCGAACCGTGAGGGGGGATCCGAACCGTGAGGGGGGATCCGAACCGTGAGGGGGGATCCGAACCGTGAGGGGGGATCCGAACCGATCACGGATCGACCCGTGATCCGTTACACCACTAGTTAATACCCTTAATCTGGTGCGTCATATTGTAAACACTTTACTTGTGTATTGACACATGTGACAGCAATGTAGAGGAATAGTTGGTCCACACTTTGCTTTTAATTTTTGCAAGTTTCTTAACAATCCCCCGGTTCTTAGACATTTGAAAAGGCTTCTCCACAAACGTACTGTAGTCGAGTGGATCCTCACTTTAGAGTTGTATTATTTGTAATTCATCCAGTTCAATTTGAAAACAGACAATAAATATTGTTGAGATATTATTCAATCAAACTTTCTTTCTTTGATTTGACAGTCAGTTGTTGACTACATACAGATGTTGATACAACTGTTGTCTACTTCAATATATATGGGACTAATTCATAGCACAAGATAAACATTGTTGTGATGTTCCGGACCTTTGCATGAGGAAATTCTCTCTAAATGTACCTCGTTGAATTTTAATGAAATACCCCTGGTCTACTATATATTTAAATATGATATGATTTCTCTGATGTAGCTCATCCACCAGCAGCAGAACTTCCTCCCTGCTCCACTATTTTCTATTACGCTTCAGAGAGATCATGGATTGTAAATCACTACAATAAAGGAGCATTTCACCTGAAAGACATCATACAGAATAAACCTTTCAAACCACATCTCCACATGTAAGGGACTGTTTGAGTAATCCTCTGTGTGCACACCAGATGGTGTTGTACTCCATACGATGATTTGACAATGATCTGTTCTCTACCAGATATGGACCTGGAGGTTGCAGGAGGGGTTGTTAGGGTCAGGGTCCTGAAGCTGCCCTGAATAACCGAGCGAGTTTTCCAACCACACAGGGTTCCTCCTCCAGCGGTGGCCCTTTAGAGCGGGTCTACCCTGGGGTACTTCCAGTCCTCCCACACCTGTTGCACACACTCACCTGAATCCGTTGATATCCGGCTGTCGGGGAGGCCGACGTTTTTACCCTGAAATAAGTGATACGGCGGTGGCTAGTGTTATTAAGTTATCCTGGCTTTCGCCTCACTAAGCAGGCTAAGACGGTCTCGCGTGTAGATTTTGGGGGTGCGTTCGTTACCTAGGTCAGAGGTTACTGAACAAGCCGTCTTCCAGCGCTTCGCTCGCACTAGGAGGGGGTATCGGTTACACAGCTATAGGCTGTACACCATTTCAATTTCATCTCTATTATCTTTTGTAAATATATTAGATTGTTGACGTGGGGTGAATCCAGCATTCTCAGGTTCAGGATCAATATTTAACTCATTTTTCTGGTGTGTCTTTGGTAGTTTATCTTTGTACCCTGGCAGCTTCTCATTTCTCATTTAGTTTGGTTTTGAGTGAGTTCAAACAGAACACAGCTGTATTAGATGTTACAGATGTTATAATAACTGCAAACCAAATGTTAAAATGTGTCTGCAGAGTCACAGTAAGAGTGGAATTCACCCAAAAAATGTGTGTGTGTGTGTGTGTGTGTTCATGTTCTGCTTCTTTTCATGATAGACGCGTCTTCCTCAAACTCCTGCCAAACACAAGGCTTGAAGAGAGCCCAGCACAGTTAAGCCTGAGTGAAAAGAGAGGACAAGGAGGACAAACTAGGAGACCAGAGACATGTGCTTGTTGGACATCATTTAATAAACTGATAAAGGGACATTTTAGAATTATGTGAAAAATTTAAGAAAAAATTCTTTACTTTCATTACTTGTAAAAACCAAAATTAACTTGAGAATTCCTTATGATGTCAAAATGCTTTTTCAGAGAACTTAGAAGGTCTTTCAAGCCTCATGTTGAAACAAACTATCGTTGGTCATGATGAATAATACGTTGGCTGAATCAATATGTAGAATTCATAAAAAGGGTATTTTTAGTGTATTATTTCCATTGATTTGAACCTTTGATACGATGATTCACTACTTTTTATTTGTGTCATTCTTCAGGAGTGCAAACACAAAGCGTGCTGATGGACCAGGACAAGAAGGAGAACCTAGAGAGAGAGGGAGACAGAGGGAGAAGAGAGAGAGAGAGAGGCACACAGCTTGGATGCTCATGTGTTTGTGGGACAACAAACAAACACAGGCTCAGAGAGATGCAGTGCTGTTCAGGACGTTTACTATGTTCTCGTCAGCAGGACAGACATTGACTTCAAGTGCTGGACTTATTTGGGTCTTTGAGACTGAGACTGGCCCGTGAGAAGGATAATGATTCAGGTTCAAGATAACACAAGAAGTGAGATCCAAACATCACTGGCCGTGGACCAAGATAGCTTCAGGTCTTATGGCAGAAATTCAGAGGCTGAGTGTGAGAATGGAATTAAAGGTCACCAAGGTGTGTTTTATCTGTTTTGACAAAGAACAATTCTTTGGAACATGACTTCTACAGGTAATGATTGCACAATGACTGACCTGCTGGAAGGTTAATGGCAACAGGTACAATGAAAGATTCGTTGGAATTCTCAGACAGGGAATAATTGCAGTACTGGCAACAGATAAGAGGCCTGAAGTAATGAAAGAAAAAGCAAATAACTGAAGGTTTGGACCAAAATATGAGTTTCAAATTGGGATTTAAAGGCCTCAACTGTTTGATGTGAGCAGAAAGGTCATTCCAGAGGAAGGGGATGTGATAGGAAAATGTTTATGAACAGTGTTTCCACTAGGTTTACAGCTTTGGGGGGGGGGGGGCACAGGGCGTGCAGAGCACAGGGCGTGCAGAGCACAGGGCGTACAGAGCACAGGGCGTGCTGCACTTGGGCTCTTCCCTGTAATTAGCGAAGCGCGCTCTCTGTCCGTTGGTGTGCTCACCTGTGTTTGCATGTGTGTGTGTGTGTGTGTGTGTGTGTGTGTGTGTGTGTATGTGTGTGTGTGTGTGTGTATGTGTGTGTGTGCGTGTGTGTGTGTGTGTGTATGTGTGTGTGTGTGTGTGTGTATGTGTGTATGTGTGTGTGTGTGTATGTGTGTATGTGTGTGTGTGTGTGTGTGTGTGTGTATGTGTGTGTGTGTGTGTGTGTGTGTGTGTGTGTGTGTGTGTGTATGTGTGTGTGTGTGTGTGTGTGTATGTGTGTATGTGTGTATGTGTGTGTGTGTGTGTGTGTGTGTGTGTGTGTGTGTGTGTGTGTGTGTATGTGTGTATGTGTGTGTGTGTGTGTGTGTGTGTGTGCATGTGTGTGTGTGTGTGTGTGTGTGTGTGTGTGTGTGTGTGTGTGTATGTGTGTGCGTGTATGTGTGTGTGTGTGTGTGTGTTATGTTGAGCGAGAGTGTCGTTTTATTGGGGTGGTGGTGCAGTTGGGGGAGGGGGGAGGGAGGTCCAAAATGCTTCACAACGGGGAGACAGAGTACCAGAGACGGTAGACGATCTTTTTAAAGATCTCAGAGGTCTGCTGCCTCCCAAAAGCCTCTCTCTGGATCCCGTCCCCATTGCTCCAGATCGTCATGTCTCTTTTTATGACTGAGGCCATGCCACTGTCTCTGCATCCTCACAGGCACCAAATGACCTCTACTGTCATGTCGGGCTGAGCCGGGGAAACGTTAGTCAGGAGTGAGGAGCAGAGGAAACACTGACACCTGGTGGCAGGAAAGGGTTCGGTTCATGTGAGAGGACTGCAGCCTCAGAGGACTTTGGACATTCTATAACTATTTAATACTAGATTATATAATTACACCGAAACACTATCACTCAATCTGAATGTCATAATAAACGTATTAGTTACATGAGCAATCTTATACTTGTAGTTGGTCAATTTCACATCCATAAGGATTCTCACAATCCTGGTGTTGAAATCAAGTTGTACATAAACACATTAAACCTTATGACAAACACAACAAGAAAACGTACATTATTATTTTAGACAATTATTTTCTGTAGCCCCTGATTATGTTTTAATTTTCTTATGTTATTATTTGTTATTATTTGTTGTTCTTGCAAGAAGAGGCACAGTTACACAGAGTCACAAAGAGTGTGTAGAAGTGTGCGCTACCAAGTTAAATTCACACACAGTTATAAAGAGAGTGATCAAGGGTGGGGGCCTGTGTACTGGAACATCCTGTTTCAGGCCGTGGCAGTTAAAGAAGTAAAAGAAGTGCTTTATCTGTGTAACAACAGACACACAGATGTATACGTTTTATCCTTAAGGCATAGAACATGTGAATATACAATAAGTACTTGTTATCCAACGCAGTGAAGAAGAGGAGACTGTATGTGTGCAGGCAGTCAGCTGCATGGATCACAAGTTACATGATGAAGCTTATGACAGACTGTTACAGAAACAAGTTATAGAACAGTTTACTTATAAGAATATGAAATACTTATAAGAATATAATATTTCCATTACCCAACAGCAAGATACATTTGAGCACGTATGTTAACACAAAGGGTGAAGGTGTACTGAGTTCAGAGCGTTTTGTTTGCTTCCAACAACCAGTAATGTTGCAATTTACATCCATGTCATTCCAAGATATCATCACTTCATCATATGAGATATGTGTGAAATTATCATAATTATGCAAATGAATTATTGAGTTATGGTCAAAAAGGTGTGTTGTGACGTCACAGTGACCTTTGACCTTCAGTTCATCCTTGAGGTGGAAGGTCAACATCTCACTTTGAAACAGTTGAAAACACCTTCTGAAGCATCCTAAACAATCTCTCCTGTGGAAAAAGGTTCATGCTCAACTTCAGGTGGACTTATGAAGAAGGGATGCAGGCTACCCAGAGTCAATCGACACAGTCAATAACAATTCATATGACTTTATTATTCTTCTGTGCAAATTCAAAGGATAAGACTGGTCTCAATAACAGACGTGTGTCCTGGGCCCTCTCAGGACCACGATCCGGCCCTGCTGTCTCGTCTCTTACATGAATCAAGACGAAAAACATAAGACGATACTGCTGACCGGGGATCAGTCCAGCAGCTAAACAGCAACGACGAGTATTTGATCAAGTTTAGTGTTTTTGTTCTTTCTTACATTTCAAGTACAAATTTGAATGGCGACTGAGATTCTTGTTGAGAAAACCAACCTCGCTTATTCTCACAAATACATAATCAATAATTATTTGTCAGCTGTTTAACGAGATGTAGAGATCCAGAGATCATCAGTGGGTGACGACCAGTGTGTTCAGGTCTTCTGATCCTGGTTCTGTTCCCAGCTTTGACCCCTCAGATGAATTCTATAGTTATATCACGAAAACAAGTAAACCGACAAACAGAAGGTGCAGAGTTCAGGGGTCTTACAGTCACACTCACTGTAAAAGGTGCAAACACACACACACTGGGCGACCTTTACAGTGGTTACTGTTGAAGGTGGAGTCAGCGATTCTGCAGAAAGAGTTCATATTTGAACTCAACAACCCACTGTTGGGGTCAAAAAATCTCAATGACTAATTATAATATGTGGGCTTACAAAGTCTGGTGTCCTCATGTGAATGTGTGTGTGAACTTACTCTGACATTAGGTTCTAGAGATGTTTAGTCTGCTGAGAGAGCAGAATGTCCTGAATTGGAATGATAATAAGAACTGTAGAAGCGTTGAGACCTTTGTGCCAGAAGTTGCAGACACTCTTCTCAGACTACATGGCGTGGACGCCATTTTGTGTGTGTGTGTCACCTTTTGTGACGAAGACCTGATTGTAAACCAATCCTGTGCCAGCCCATTGCATGTTGTTTACTCAGTATAAATATCAGAAGCTCAGAGTCAGAACTACGAGCGGCCTTGATGTACATATCCTGATGTGAATCAACTCTGTCTCCTTCTTTGCAAAGAATAAATTAAATGTCCTGTGATTAATGATTTTTCAACCGGTCTCGAGTGAATTTTTCCAACATAAATGGTCCTTCGGAGCCGGAAATCAACATCTCCTACTTCTCTCCAGCTTTGATCCTGAAACCGTTTACGGGAGAGTCCAGGACTCTTGACTAAAGACCTCCGCCCTATTCTCACACGAGAATAGTTTGGCCAGGAATCTGCTGGCTAAGGGGGAGACGGAGTGACGATATCCTTTTGGGTGAACCAGGCCGTGTTGGAAATCATTGCAGGTAATAAGAACCACAGTTAGGTGCTCTAAACCGGGTTTAGACGCGATAACAACCAAGTTAAGTAATCTAAAAACAACATTTTAGACGAAAATAACACTTTAGTAAACCTAAGAAAGAGATACTTCTATTTTCGCTAATTCAAAAGTCTAGGAGACTTATTAAATCATTCAGTTCATTGAAAGAAAGAAACAGCCAGTGAGCTAGCTTCCACTGTTTCAACTGAACTGAACTGCTCGGCAACAACTTGGGTCAATGTTTACTTCCTGTCAGGTTATGTCATTCAAATACACTGAAATAATGTTTACCATTACTGTGACATTATTTAAAAAAAGATGAGAATATCTACATTGTCTGGGGAGAGGGTAGACCTTTCTGTGGTGACTGGGATATTACTACTGGGCCTGTCTAGCTCCACTCTGATACTTCTGTCAGCACCTGCCCCAGGTGTGTGTCTGTGTGACTCTCACAGAGGGGGCGTGTCTACAGCACCTGTCTGTGTGACTCTCACAGAGGGGGCGTGTCTACAGCACCGGACTATGAATCTCCACTCCGCCGTGGTGAAAGCGGTCACAGTCTTTTCCTTTTCATAGAGGCCTGGAACAAGCTTCATACTGAAGTGGGTGCGTGAGTGGATTTTGTAACCATTCTTGGTTCAAGACTCGGATGTCTCTGGCAATCTTTCTCATTTGGAGATTGTCCTATGTTTCACATATAGAATACAGGAAGTCTGTGAAGCATTACTGAGCCATCTTTATTTCATGGTTATTAAAAGCAATGAAATATCAGATATCTTTAATATATGAATGTAATTATTTATAAATGCTTATTGCTGCATATCAGCTGTCTCAGTGCTCTGGTATTACGTTGAGAGGGGCGCGTGACCTGTCCTCAAATACAGTGAACTACTGTGATTACAGCATGAACTAGAAAAGTGTCCCTTTCTCATTGTAAAGTGACTTTACTGGGTCAACTGTGAGCTGCACCGCTCAATCACCAACTGTCCATTTAGAAAGCTCGTTAGCTGTTTCAGGGCAAAACGAGAGATTTTATTTTGGGCTCAGGTCCAAAATTGTTCATAATTGTGGATAATTATTATTTATTCTGATTATATTTGTATTATTTGATAAGATTTACAATGTACGTGTGTTTATTCCACAGGTGACGTTATGTTATTCCACATTTATTTAATTTTCTAACATATCCAATATCTAGGGCACGATGCACTCACTCAACTACATGCAACTGTTAGTAGAAGAACAGAAGTTTTTTCGATACCTCTACCCGAGGTAGAACAAAGCACAACCAGGTGTTTCCTAACTTCAATGTGTCTAGTTTTTAAAAAAATGGACAGTTGTATAAATATTTTACTGCTAAATTAGTTTTTTTGGTTGATGTTTGGATTCTCCCCAAAACCGCAAATAGTGAAAAGAAGCTTCTCCAAAAGGGACAGCGTCTGCCTTATCACATGTATCTCTGGAAACAATGACCAGAATGTCACCAAATGTGAACTGGATGTTCACAGACAGTTATTGCATCCAATAAAGCAAATGTGTCATCGATACCTTTGTTCATCTTTGACATGTACAGTTAAACAAACATGAAATACAAGCAGAAAGTGAACAGGAAACTAACAATCCAAAAGCCATGTGTGTGTATATGTCTGTCATTATCATAGTAAGGAGACTGATACTGATCACAGAAGAAAGTCATTTATATACCAAAGACTGTTATCTCATCATACAAGTAGGTTATCTGACTATTCCCTTCACCCTCTGATGCACCCCCCCATATGAGAAAAACTTAGTTGATATCAGTTGAACAGGCAAACTTTATTAAAATATATTAATATTTGTGTAATTTGGAACTGATTTAAACATAACAGTAATAAAACCTTAGTTTAAATACAAAACAGTATTCTACACCAAATAAATAATTAAATAAAAAACGTTCTGCTAAAATGCCAATATACAGTAACATTATATTCTATATCCAAAATATATATAAAAAATGTTCCCAGTTGTGCAGCCCAAAAATAAAAATAAATAAATAAATAACAAATAAATCTATTCTGCAGCACTTAATAGGTTATAAATAAAGTGCTTTCCTCCTTTATGCAATTATTAGTAGTGCTGGGCAATGATTACAATTTGTAATCGCGATTAATCGCATTGTTATGGCAACGTTCAATAATGAAT
>JAVDOI010000154.1:85000-252500 GCA_032191485.1 Leptoclinus maculatus
GACCTGAGACTCCTCTCCTCCAGTGGACCTGGGACTCCTCTTCTCCTTTGGTGGACCTGAGACTCCTCTCCCCCGGTGGACCTGGGACTCCTCTTCTCCTCTGGTGGACCTGAGACTCCTCTTCTCCTCTGGTGGACCTGAGACTCCTCTTCTCCTCTGGTGGACCTGAGACTCCTCTACCCCGGTGGACCTGGGACTCCTCTTCTCCTCTGGTGGACCTGAGACGACTCTTCTCCTCTGGTGGACCTGAGACTCCTCTTCTCCTCTGGTGGACCTGAGACTCCTCTTCTCCGGTGGACCTGGGTCTCCTCTCCTCCTCTGGACCTCGGACTCCTCCTCTTCTGCGGTGGACCTCGGACTCCTCCTCTCCTCCGGTGGGCTTGAGACTCCTCTCCTCTGGTGGGCCTGAGACTCCTCTCCTCTGGTGGGCCTAGGACTCCTCCTCCTCTCTGGTGGACCTGAGACTCCTCTTCTCTGGTGGGCCTAGGACTCCTCCTCTTCTCCGGTGGGCCTAGGACTCCTCTTCTCCTCCAGTTGACCTGCAGATAGGGTTGGGGATTAAGATTTTAGGAATTCAATTCAAGTTTTCAGTTGTGTTAATCCCCTTAATCTGGTACATCATATTGTAAACACTTTACTTGTGTATTGACACATGTGACAGCAATGTAGAGGAATAGTTGGTCCACACTTTGCTTTTAATTTTTGCAAGTTTCTTAACAATCCCCCAGTTCTTAGACATTTGAAAAGGCTTCTCCACAAACGTACTGTAGTCGAGTGGATCCTCACTTTAGAGTTGTATTATTTGTAATTCATCCAGTTCAATTTGAAAACAGACAATAAATATTGTTGAGATATTATTCAATCAAACTTTCTTTCTTTGATTTCAGTTGTTGACTACATACAGATGTTGATACAACTGTTGTCTACTTCAATATATATGGGACTAATTCATAGCACAAGATAAACATTGTTGTGATGTTCCGGACCTTTGCATGAGGAAATTCTCTCTAAATGTACCTCGTTGAATTTTAATGAAATACCCCTGGTCTACTATATATTTAAATATGATATGATTTCTCTGATGTAGCTCATCCACCAGCAGCAGAACTTCCTCCCTGCTCCACTATTTTCTATTACGCTTCAGAGAGATCATGGATTGTAAATCACTACAATAAAGGAGCATTTCACCTGAAAGACATCATACAGAATAAACCTTTCAAACCACATCTCCACATGTAAGGGACTGTTTGAGTAATCCTCTGTGTGCACACCAGATGGTGTTGTACTCCATACGATGATTTGAGAATGATCTGTTCTCTACCAGATATGGACCTGGAGGTTGCAGGAGGGGTTGTTAGGGTCAGGGTCCTGAAGCTGCCCTGAATAACTGAGCGAGTTTTCCAACCACACAGGGTTCCTCCTCCAGCGGTGGCCCTTTAGAGCGGGTCTACCCTGGGGTACTTCCAGTCCTCCCACACCTGTTGCACACACTCACCTGAATCCGTTGATATCTGGCTGTCGGGGAGGCCGACGTTTTTAGCCTGAAATAAGTGATACGGCGGTGGCTAGTGTTAGTAAGTTATCCTGGCTTTCGCCTCACTAAGCAGGCTAAGACGGTCTCGCGTGTAGATTTTGGGGGTGCGTTCGTTACCTAGGTCAGAGGTTACTGAACAAGCCGTCTTCCAGCGCTTCGCTCGCACTAGGAGGGGGTATCGGTTACACAGCTATAGGCTGTACACCATTTCAATTTCATCTCTATTATCTTTTGTAAATATATTAGATTGTTGACGTGGGGTGAATCCAGCATTCTCAGGTTCAGGATCAATATTTAACTCATTTTTCTGGTGTGTCTTTGGTAGTTTATCTTTGTACCCTGGCAGCTTCTCATTTCTCATTTAGTTTGGTTTTGAGTGAGTTCAAACAGAACACAGCTGTATTAGATGTTACAGATGTTATAATAACTGCAAACCAAATGTTAAAATGTGTCTGCAGAGTCACAATAAGAGTGGAATTCACCCAAAAAATGTGTGTGTGTGTGTGTGTGTGTTCATGTTCTGCTTCTTTTCATGATAGACGCGTCTTCCTCAAACTCCTGCCAAACACAAGGCTTGAAGAGAGCCCAGCACAGTTAAGCCTGAGTGAAAAGAGAGGACAAGGAGGACAAACTAGGAGACCAGAGACATGTGCTTGTTGGACATCATTTAATAAACTGATAAAGGGACATTTTAGAATTATGTGAAAAATTAAAGAAAGAATTCTTTACTTTCATTACTTGTAAAAACCAACATTAACTTGAGAATTCCTTATGATGTCAAAATGCTTTTTCAGAGAACTTAGAAGGTCTTTCAAGCCTCATGTTGAAACAAACTATCGTTGGTCATGATGAATAATACGTTGGCTGAATCAATATGTAGAATTCATAAAAAGGGTATTTTTAGTGTATTATTTCCATTGATTTGAACCTTTGATACGATGATTCACTACTTTTTATTTGTGTCATTCTTCAGGAGTGCAAACACAAAGCGTGCTGATGGACCAGGACAAGAAGGAGAACCTAGAGAGAGAGGGAGACAGAGGGAGAAGAGAGAGAGAGAGAGGCACACAGCTTGGATGCTCATGTGTTTGTGGGACAACAAACAAACACAGGCTCAGAGAGATGCAGTGCTGTTCAGGACGTTTACTATGTTCTCGTCAGCAGGACAGACATTGACTTCAAGTGCTGGACTTATTTGGGTCTTTGAGACTGAGACTGGCCCGTGAGAAGGATAATGATTCAGGTTCAAGATAACACAAGAAGTGAGATCCAAACATCACTGGCCGTGGACCAAGATAGCTTCAGGTCTTATGGCAGAAATTCAGAGGCTGAGTGTGAGAATGGAATTAAAGGTCACCAAGGTGTGTTTTATCTGTTTTGGCAAAGAACAATTCTTTGGAACATGACTTCTACAGGTAATGATTGCACAATGACTGACCTGCTGGGAGGTTAATGGCAACAGGTACAATGAAAGATTCGTTGGAATTCTCAGACAGGGAATAATTGCAGTACTGGCAACAGATAAGAGGCCTGAAGTAATGAAAGAAAAAGCAAATAACTGAAGGTTTGGACCAAAATATGAGTTTCAAATTGGGATTTAAAGGCCTCAACTGTTTGATGTGAGCAGAAAGGTCATTCCAGAGGAAGGGGATGTGATAGGAAAATGTTTATGAACAGTGTTTCCACTAGGTTTACAGCTTTGGGGGGGGGGGCACAGTGCGTGCAGAGCACAGGGCGTGCAGAGCACAGGGCACCCAAGCACAGGGCGTGCTGCACTTGGGCTCTTCCCTGTAATTAGCGAAGCGCGCTCTCTGTCCGTTGGTGTGCTCACCTGTGTTTGCGCGCACGTGTCTGTGTGTGTGTGTGTGTGTGTGTGTGTCTGTGTGTGTGTGTGTGTGTGTCTGTGTGTGTCTGCGTGTGTGTCTGTGTGTGTCTGCATGTCTGTGTGTGTCTGCGTGTGTGTGTTTGTGTGTGTGTGTGTGTGTCTGTGTGTGTCTGTGTGTGTGTGTGTGTGTGTGTGTGTGTCTGTGTGTGTGTGTGTGTGTGTGTGTCTGTGTGTGTGTGTGTGTGTGTGTGTGTGTGTGTGTCTGTGTGTGTGTGTGTGTGTGTGTCTGTGTGTGTGTGTGTGTGTGTGTGTGTGTGTGTGTGTGTGTGTGTGTGTGTGTGTGTGTGTGTGTGTGTGTGTGTGTGTGTGTGTGTGTGTCTGTGTGTGTGTGTGTGTGTGTGTGTGTGTGTGTGTGTTTGTGTGTGTGTGTGTGTGTCTGTGTGTGTGTGTGTGTGTGTGTGTGTGTGTCTGTGTGTGTCTGTGTGTGTGTGTGTGTGTGTGTGTGTGTGTGTGTGTGTGTGTCTGTGTGTGTGTGTGTGTGTGTGTGTGTGTGTGTGTGTGTCTGTGTGTGTGTGTGTGTGTGTGTGTGTGTGTGTGTGTGTGTGTGTGTGTGTGTGTGTGTGTGTGTGTGTGTGTGTGTGTGTGTGTGTGTGTGTGTGTGCTCGGGCGCATCGGGGCAGAACTCCGCCGTGTGCGATACAGAGAGCAGAGGAGAATTGTAAACACGACCATGTAGAGACAGAAATGACATGCCGTCTGTCAATAAGATAAATCACATGAGGCTGTTTAGTGTGTTTAATAAAAGAACAAGGTATAGACCTGTTCTATAGGAAAGGTAACCTGAAATGACTTCTGTTGTGATCTGGCTCTATATAGAAAACTAAATGAACTCGACCTTCAAGGGGGGGCGGAGGGTGCCGTTGGGGGGGGGGGGGGGGGGGGGGCGCCCCCCTAATACAATGGTAGGGGAAACACTGATGAATGACTGAATGTTACGTCTCTTGTAGCTAATTAGCGTAATTTCGGGAGCAGGACCACGCCTCTAACACACCTCTTCCGGTATTTCATAAATACCTCCCTGACCACTCTTCCTGTCACGTTTACGCTTTCCAAACCACGATCGAGGGCAGGCAACACGAGATCGAATGTAAGTACTGTACTAACTCACTTACCTACCTAGCTTCCACCATGGATGCCATCGCGCTTTCCCCTTCCGATGACGACGACGATCTCTTCAGAGGGCACCAATACGAACCACTCCGAAGTCCCTAGGATTCCACAAGATCCGAAAACTCCAACGGCGTCTCCATGATCCAGACACCGCTTTCCTCACCAGAAAAGCAACCGAGTCTAGCAAGCACTCACAAAGTTCCTTCCAGTCTTCATCCCGCCCGGTTCATCCCTTCATAACCTGCAGAACTACCACAGTTCACCCGACAAAATGCCAACGCTCTCCAGTTCACATTCTTCATCAGCAAAAAGGGGACAAGTCCTTTCAAAATCCAAAAAACGCCGCCGCAGTTCGCCGACTCCACCCACGAGAATGACTGCAGCCTCCCGACCTCGTCCCAGCTATTCCGGGCTCACCACACGCAGCCAGACGCTCCGCCACCACGCTCCGGTGCGATCCCCAGAAATCCAGCCTTCACCCATCTCCAACTGGATCTTCAACTAAACTTTTAGATTTACTCATGTCCAACCGCCTTGCTAACAGTCTGGTAAACACCGGTTCTCTTCCGGATGACGTCATCGCGCCAAAACCACGTCGAGACGTCAGCAATCCGGTTAAAGATACAGTACACCCAAATCACCCAGCACATAGGCGTCCACATTTCACATCCTCCCAACAGATCTCCCAACAGCAGCTTGCGGCATCCAGGGAATTTGATACCAGGACATCAACACACCTCGCCGTCCAGCACCAGCTACCTCTCCAGCTAGCCTTAGCAGGAACACCTAGCACCGGGATGCTAGGGCCCCTCACTGCCAATCCCCAACTACAGCAGCAGCTAGCTCTAGCCGGGGCTTATGGCACTGGGATGCCAGGGCCCCTCACTGCCTATTTTCAACTACCGCATCAGCTAGCGCCAGCCGGAGCTCACGGCACCGGGATGCCAGCGCCCCTCACTGCTTATTCCCAACTACCGCAGCAGCTAGCTCTAGCCGGGACATCGTTAGCAGCATGTAAACGCACTATTAACCTGCCATGCCATCCGTCTCGATTTCAGATTCACCTCAATCTGTCCTCGCTCGTTAAATCAGTGCCATCGCCGCACTACGTAACACTATCAACGCATCATGTTAATGCTCCGGGCATAATATACACTCCCTCGTAGCACGTCGTTAGCAGATTACAACTTCATATCATAATTTCACCGGAGTCAAAACGCCAAAAACGGGATCACCCGCAGAGCGCTTAAATGCACTATTAACCTGCCATGCCATCCGCCTCGACTCAAGTTCATCTCAATCCGTCCTCGCTCGTTAAATCAGTGCCATTGCCGCACTACGTAAACCCATCGACGCACCATGCTAATGTTCCAAGCATAATATACGACACTTCCTCGTAGCACGTCGTTGGCAGATTGCAACTTTAATCTAAATTGCAAGGAGTCAAAAATGACACGTCTCGACTCACGTTCGATTTAATTTGTCCTCGCTCATTCGTTAAGTGCCATCGCAGTAAGTAATACCATCAAGCGTAGTTTAAATTCTCCGCACAATGATATACAACAGGTCGTCGCAGCCATTTCGACTCGAAGCTCATTAACGTATTAAGTCTAAACGCCATCCAAACATCTCCCGAGTCGACTTCGATTCGATAGGTCCCCACTCGTTTAATTCATGCCATGGCCGCACCACGATGCACTATAAAGTGCATAAACTCCCGAAAAAAAATAAATAAATAAATAAATAAATAAATCTCACTACATCCAAACCGAAATGGAACCATTAATCTACCGTGCCATTCGTCTCGACTCCAATCCAATCGTTCCTCGCTCATTCAATTCGTACCATTGCTGCTACATAATAGATGAACGTATAAATATAACCTACGCAGTGTGGCTACTTAAGCCGGCACGACGATACAGAAACGTATGGCGTCCGCAGCAATTCGCGGTCATCCCCGGACAATTGAGAACCGTCTATTCAGTCACGTTTAACGAGCATAGCTACCAAGCTGTCTACAACACTCGTCGTAGTTTAAACTCTTAAACACTCATTCAAGAAAACTGTTCCTGCTCATTCATCGGTCATACAGATTCCCATGTCCCTAGCGACTGCTCCACGGCAGCAGCGAGTGGGACGGGAACCCGGCACCGGAATGCCTGTGACCCCAGTTCTCCATTCCAAGCAGTCACATCAGCCAAACCTGGCAGGAGAACCGTAACGTCCGCCGCCTACTACAGCAGCCCTTTCTAGCCAGGGCACCCGGCACCGAGATGCCAGGGCACCTGGTACCGAAATGCCAGTGCCCCCGCCACTTACTTCAAGTGACCACAGCAGTCGGCCTACCTGAGACACCCGGCACCGGGATGCCAGTGCCCCCCGCCACTTACTTCAAGCGACCACAGCAGCCGCCCTAGCCGAGGCACCCGGCACCGGGATGCCAGTGCCTCCTACTCCCAGCAACCACAACAAGTCACCTTAGCCGGGAAACCCAGCAGTGACGCCGTACACCCCCCGCCGTTTACTTTCAGCAACCACAGCAAGTTGCCTTGGCCAACAATGGGACCATCCACGTCCATTGAATTTCTCGGAATCACTCGTTTGAGGCTTCACTACCAACCGAAAAAACTCAACCGCATCAGCCTGCTAAATCTCAAACTTCGTCCTTACCACACGCTACGCTAACTTGGCACCGGGATGCCAGCGCCCCTCACTGCCTATTCCCAACTATCGCAGCAGCTAGCTCTAGCCGGGGCTCATGGCACCGGGATGCCAGCGCCCCTCACTGCCTATTCCCAACTATCGCAGCAGCTAGCTCTAGCCGGGCCTTATGGCAACGGGATGCCAGCACCCCCCACCACCCTCTTTCAGCCACCCCAACAGCTTGGCGTAACCCCTGGCACCGGGATGCCAGACCTTCACGCCTCCCTGTCGCACCATTTATGGCCACCCATGCTAGTTGGAGCTACCAGCACCGGGATGCCAGCTCACAGCTATAATCCACAGTATTTACGGCAGCAGGTCTTCACTCTAGCAACCGCTACCCCCCCCCCGTTCGTCACATCAACACTCTCATATCTCGCCCTTCTCCAGTCCCCACTAACCTACGCAAAACTTTTCCTCTTGGGCCACCTTAACTTCGCCCTACACATCGTCCCTCAGGGGAGATCATTCATCTTTTACCTCCTAGCAAAGCCGCATCCGTCCCATCTCTCTTGGACATCATCTCACCAGACAGTTCAAGCCGCTCCGAACGCGGTCTCTGGCTGAACCTTCTCTCCATTTGTAACGAGATTACTTTTTCTACGATGACAAATTAACACGCGCACACAAATCACATTCGTACACGGACGCTGCTCCTTCTGTTGGTTTTGGGGGTTTCTACAACGGAAGATGGTTTGCAGCAAAATGGCCCTGAGCTCGTGAGAGATTGGCTAGCAACTTCCTCCGCACTCTTCGAGATCTACCCCAACATAGCCGCAGCCATTCTGCGGGGCCACAAGTGGTCTCGCAAGTCCATCCTCATTCACTCCGACAACCTCCCAGCAGTTGACATAATCAACAAAGGATGCCCCAACGCGCCATCCATCATGCCGTTCATTCGCCGTCTAACCTGGCATTCATTCACACACAATTACCTTCTTCGTGCCGCTCATATTCCCGGGCATTCTAATACTATCGCCGAATCCCTTTCTCGTTTTGCACTTCAGAGGTTCAGAGCTTGGCCCTTCATGCAGACACCCATCCGATGCCGGTTCCTCCATCTCGTCGTTCGATCTGGTTTCCATGACATGTTTCGTCACCTCCGCTCATTCCATGGTGGCCATCAAAACGCCTACTATCAAAGTTTACCGTAGCGGCATCAACTTCTTCTGCAAATTCTTAACCGGAAACTCATGCTCTGCCTCAAATCATTCCCAATTAGCCTCGCTCCTCAAAGGTCTATCAAGAAAGAGCCCACACAAGGTCCTCGTCGCCTCCCCCTCACCTTTGACCTACTGTCCGCATGCATCATCACTGTCCGTTCCAGATACAGCAACCCGCATGTTGCCTTAACCTTGGAAGCCATGTTCTCCCTGGCCTTTTTTGGTTTCCTCAGATGCTCAGAGTTTACTGCTTCAACCCTCACTTTCGATGCACGCCGCCATGCTTGCACATCCGACTTATCCTATCTTTCAGAAGACACCATGACATTCTTCTTAAAGCAAACAAAAACTAACCAATCAGGCCGACCCACGCCTGTCTTTTACTTTTAAGATACAGTCACCACTGAGTCCATTCGAGACCCTTTCCACATACTTGCTATTTCGAAAATCTCAGAGCCTATCACCAACGGATCCACTCTTCATCTCAGAATCCAGCAAAGTAGCTACCAGATTCTGGTTCCACCAGCACTTCCGCCACATTCTCTCCTCGTCCGGCATTTCTCCCACCTTGTACTCCGGACACTCCTTAGAATCGGAGCCGCTACCTCAGCCTCCCGTAATGGCATCCCAGAACACCTCATCCAAATCATGGGCCGCTGGTCCTCGCAAGCGTACCACCGCTACATCTGCTCAGATCTCAAAGATCTCCAAGCCGCGTAATCGCATCTAAAATAATTGGAGTTTTTGGGGGTTCGTCGAGCCCGGGCGCCACGGCGAATCCTCCGACGTAGCTCCCCACAACCCATCCGACCGACTAGACGGAATCTACGAACGATTCCTCTATCATCCATGTCTCATAAATAAAATCGTTAAACGCATTCAGTTGGTGGTGTGGTCCTTGCTAGTGAATTGTAGCTAATTAGCGTAATTTCGGGAGCAGGACCACGCCTCTAACACACCTCTTCCGGTATTTCATAAATACCTCCCTGACCACTCTTCCTGTCACGTTTACGCTTTCCAAACCCCACCCTCCCAACCCCTTTTTCCTCTCCCTCTATCCCTCTCTTTCTATATTTTTCGTAGGATCCTTAAGGGGTTCATCGAGCCCGGGCGCCACGGCGAATCCTCCGACGTAGCTCCCCACAACCCATCCGACCGACTAGACGGAATCTACGAACGATTCCTCTATCATCCATGTCTCATAAATAAAATCGTTAAACGCATTCAGTTGGTGGTGTGGTCCTTGCTAGTGAATATCACTTTATTCTGCACATTTCAATAAAGACAACTTTGTAAAAAGTGTAAAAAATACAAGTGAAAATCCTTTACCCAGTCTTTTACCTTAAGAAGTTCCTCATGATGTAAACATGCTTTTTAAGAGAGCTCAGACTTCTTTCAAGCCTCATGTTTGAACAAACTATCATTAGTCATGATGATTAACACGTTAGCTGAATGCAAACAACAAGAATAGAGCTGATATCAGACAGATATGAAAAGGCACAGTCCAACAATGTTGTTAAATCATTTTAGTGATGGCCTCTTTCACTTTTTCTCTTTTTCTTTTTCACTATAAAACAATGTGATTATTATATTACTGTAATACTACTGGTAATATCACAAAGTATCAATAGTATATGATTTCTACTGTTAAACCTGATGTCAATGAAATGAATCAAACTATTTCACATAGTTGTTTAACACTGTTAATGAATGATTGAATATTAAGTCTCTGTATCACTTTATTCTGCACATTTCCTGCTTTTCAATAAAGATAAGTTTGCATGTGAAGTGTGTTTGCTTCAGACTCTATAGAAACTTCACTTTGAGTGCTTAGTGTGAGTCAACCCCCAACAACATCTGTTGGAACTTAGATCATAGCGTTACATTTGATGGCTATTTAAAACACATGTATTACCCATGTCTGCCATTGTACATGGAAGGTTTGAGTGGTTCACCTAAAAGACAAGATTTTAAATATTAAGATATTTAGTTTTGTCCAGATTGTCCAGCTGCAACTTTTTGTTGAGCTGGAAACGATTGAATAGAAACAAAAAACACACATGAGCCGTGGAACAAGAAAGCTTTTGTGCTTGATTTGGCAGGAGTTTAGAGGTCGAGTTTGATGATATCAAGGTACCACTCTGGTTTGACAAGATATTACTTTCTTTGGAGTGTGACTCATGACAGGTAATGATTGCACAACGGGCTACAGCATCTCTCTATATAAAGGCAGCTGACCTGCAGTAAGTACAACAGAATCCAGAGGACCAGCTGACTTCTTCCTGCCGCTCTATCACTGACTGTCAGCAGACACGTAAGTCTTCAAGAATGTCATGTTTTATGGTTGTGGAACATAAAGTTTACTATTTCAGATCTTAATCGATTATATTCACTGTGAGTAGGGTAAATGGTGGCAGTATGCATGAACATTTAAAAAGTAATTTATGTTAGATGTCATTATGGTGATCCATATTTCAGCACTGATATTTTAATTTGTAGTGATGATATTGGAGCTCACCTGAAGACGCACAGTCATGCTGCTAACTGTTTACTCATGATGTGTCTTTCTTTGATGCAGTTACCCACCATGACCTCCATCTCACAACTCGATGTGTCCGTGAATAATGTAGAGGAGCAAAATCTCAGAGGCAAGGGCTTCAAGCAGGTCCAAGGTAATCTGAACAAAGGAGCAGGTGGAAATGACATCTATCTTTGGTACAAAGAGGGGCCAACAGCAATCACTAAGCTTCAAGTTACATTCAACGATGTCATGGCTACTGGATTGGCCAATGCAGGGTACAAAAAGATCAATAAAGATCTCAATGCTGGAGCAGACGGTAATAGCATCTTCCTTTGGTCCTACCAAGGGTCTGGAGAGTATGATTCTCCCATAGTGGACATTGATGTCACTACAGATGCAAACAATGAAGCTGCAAAGTTTGGCTTTGGCTGGGAGAGACTGGCCTGTGATCTGAACCGCAAGGCCGGAGGGGCCTGGATCCACATCTGGGTGTAGAGAGCAGAACAAACCTACATCTGCGACATCACTGCCACTAATTCCTACGGATCAGATGCCGACCTGTTTGAAAACCATTACATCCGTGTGGATGAAGATACTAACAGGGGAGCAGGAGGATCCGACGTCTTCATCTGGTACCGTCAGAGCACCGACCCCAAGGGTGCCATCACTGATCTGGAAGTCTCCACCAGTGACGACGAGGCTCGTCAATATCAGAAGCAAAAATACATCAGTGTGGATGTCAACCTCAATGATGGAACCGGTGGTAGCCAAGTGTACCTGTGGTACAAGAAGGAGAAATCCAGCAATCCCATTAAGACCATCGCACTGCTTCTCAACACAGCTTTGGTTAATAAGTACAGGAAGGCTGGTCTCACTGTTATCGAGAAAGATCTCAACGCAGGCAATAATGGCTGCACTGAGTACCTGTGTGTGTATCAGTGAAAGCAAAAAGCCTTCTTCATGGTAGCAGAGCTGAGAATTCCCAACACTCACTGAAGTAGAAAGAAAAGTCCAGCAATGCAGTTAAATCTTTTTGGTGATGGACTCTTTAACTTTTTTCTCTTTTTTTATGTAAAAATGATGATTCATTATATTACAGTCACTCAATAGTATCACAAAGTATCAAAGGTTTATGGGGTTAATGTTAAACTTGCTGATTAGATCAAATAGTCCTGTTTCATTAGAGAGGACAGGATGGAATAGAAGGTGAAGGAGATCAGACAGATATGAAAAGGCACAATACAACAATGTTGTTAAATCATTTTGGTGATGGCCTCTTTCACTTTTTTCTCTTTTTCACTATAAAACAATGATTATTATATTACTGTAATACTACTGGTAATATCAGAAAGTATCAATAGTATATGATTTATACTGTTAAACCTGATGTCAATGAAATTAATCAAACTATTTCACATAGTTGTTTTTTAACACTGTTAATGAATGATTGAATATTTAGTCTCTGTATCACTTTATTCTGCACATTTCCTGCTTTTCAATAAAGATAAGTTTGCTTGTGAATTGTGTTTGTTTCATCACCTACTCAGATCTCTGACTCTAGTCAAAGGTGCAGCACCACAGTATATGAAGTTAAAGTCCTACATTAAAACATGTACTTATTATTGGTTATAATTAGTAATGCATGAATACGTACATTGCTTTAATGATGCAGTTTCTTACTATATTTACTGCCAGGTAGCAAGGAATCAATAAAGTCTACATCATCATTTATTTGTTGATTATATTTCTTTTTAGTACTCTGAATCTGTAAAGTAACTAAAGGTATCAAATAAGTGTAAAAGAGTAAAAAGTACAATATTAGCCTCTGAAATGTAGTGAAGTAGTACAATAAAGTAAAGTATAGGAACTTGACTAAATGTATTTAGTTACATTTCACCACTGTGGACTCAAGCTGCTCTATTGGACAAAGTAATTATTAGTGTTTTCTGATAACAGAGACTTCACACAGTGTCAGTCATCTCATGTCAATCACTTATATTTCTGCAGAGTCAAATTGAAAGATTTTCATTTTTTTTAAAGAATAAACAATTTTTCAGAGGTAGGGCAAATCCTTGTCTCTGATTGGCTCTCGACATACATGTGATCAGTCACGTGATCACTTCAAGTTGTTCTTGCTTCTTACTCTTCACACTGAGCAAGTTGTCTCTTTAGAGCATTCTTTGGTGAAGTTATTTATTCATGTACAAGTTTGGTTGTATTGGTTTGTGAGGAAGATGTATTTGTGGTTTCTATAAAATCAAATATGTAAATGTTTTACGTGTATCATGAAACATGTTTTAGAGATTAGTATTAAGATCTATTTCTCTAATATTTACAGCCTCCGTCTGAAATCCAGCTTGAAGATACAGTTACCAAAATATTTCATGCTCAACTGTCAGCGGGTGTTTAACTGTCACTCTGTCAATAGAAACATATGCAGGTTCACTGAAAACAAAGAAAAACAAAACTACAAATGAAAATCAATTAAAACAATATTCATCACTGACTCTGAAAGTTTGATACAAAATAACTTTGCTGAATGTCCATGCTGTTTCCTGTTATCACATGACAGAAGTCTCAAAGCTGAGGAAAAAGCTAGTCGGGGGAGTACGTTTCTTTTTGTTTTGTTAAACTATCTTTGTCACATTTATAACATTACAATGAATAATAATATCAAAATAATGGATAACCAAGAGAAATTAATTCAACTTTAACTTTTTACACTTTGTATGTAAAGATAAAACTACTTCTGTCCATAACGTTATAGCATCAGAAATAACAAGACATGTGCCAGCAACGGGTGAATCTTATTGGCAGGGACTCGGTTTTGTCACACATTATTTGCTACAGACTGTAATGGAAAGAATTCCTATACCCGCTTTGCGTGAGTCTTTTAATGCTGAAATACATAATAAGAGAAATATACTGACGTGCGGACAGAATAATTAAGTCACTCAGGGCCATATCAAAACATTAACACGTAATACTCATAATGGTTTACATATGCACATCATTAATCGATAAGGTAAAGGCATTCGCTGTTTTTTCAAATTGTAAGCAACTCTATGTTGTAGCAAACTAGGGAATGTTAACATGAACATGGCAAGATAAGTCTCCTGAGATGAGGTGAAACACAGACGCTGGACCTCCATCTCTGTTGAACTGTATAATAAGACAGCATATCAGTGAGTTTCATAACAAACAATAATCAAACAACTTAAACAATTTGTAAGAAATGATATATTACCATAATAAACATTCACAATCAACTGTCAGTTTAATTGATTCCTTTATCAAGTAAACCAAAAGAAAGCACTAGATGTTTTGTGAGATCATATTTCTCAGATAACAAGCTGTAATAATAAACATAAGTATTACACATAAATGTCACTTTCAAAGTCCTGCTCATCTAAGGGAGGAAAACAGTCGATCATTGGAAACAAGTCAGATGTTGCAGGATCGGCCTTTTCTTCTTCTTTTCTAACAGCATGTCTAGGGCCAATTTAAATACATTTAGTGTATTCATATCACATGTTATTTGCTGTTTAGTTAAATTGAAATCGTTTCTTTAATCTGATGGTTGCTGGTTTTCGGTTCTATGTATTTGGTTGCCATGGTTTCTCATGCATCAATTATTAGGAAACACGATTATTATTAACAAAAACACAGAAAACACATTGAACCTCTTAGGCCACACCATCCCAGACCGCGGAATGTGTGCCATGGTGCTGGAGATCTGCCTTCCATCGCCGTCACTTAGGTGCTCGATGTGTTGTTAGCAAACAATAGACAGAGAAACAGAGACAGCAGCAGCATTTTCCGTCCAATAAATGTCCATCATACTACTTAATAAGTGAAAGCATAAAAACAATAACAAAACATCAAAGAACACAGGCATTTTAATGTTATATGGATTATACTAAGAGTAACATATTGAATAAAAAGAATGTTTTAACAAACATTCTGTGTACTGTCTTTATCAGCTGCAATCATCATTTTGTCTATTCTCTCAATTTTGCATCATATCAAGGTCCCTACAGGAACTCCTTCTGAAAACAAGTATAGTTTGCTGCATCGGGTGAGAAACAGGGTGTCATTTTGTTTAAACAGGTGGCAACAGATAGTGTAGAGTGACACAATTGTTGCGACTAGTCTGTTTGAGGAAGAGAAAACAAATTTGCACATTTGAAACCTGTTTGGTCATTCTCCCAGCTTGTAATGTTCGTGTGGTTGTATTTTGTATTATTAATTGTAGTTTTTATCTACCTAACTTATTAATTGTCATTTTTATCTGCCTACCTTCCTACCATATATTGGACTAATTATTATTATTAAAGCAAAACATGAATTTCATCTGCTGTGTTCCCCATCGTAATATATATTAATTATTATTAATTATTATTATTAATTATTAAGCAAAACATATTTCCCCTTAGCGATCTAATTTTTCCAATTTCCGTGATGTTAGTTCTCCCACTGAGCTCCTTCTTGTTTCTTACAGACACCCCTAAACCCTCTCAGCGTGTTAGTATTTTCACTGGTCCGACAAGCGGCCCCAAAGGCTTACACCTCCCGGTTCCTCCAGACTCACCCAGAGGGAACAGGTGTCTCAAGATTAAGAGTTATCAGTGGCACTATTTTGTTGCGGACAATTTGTTTCACCTTTTTTATGCTCTGCTATCTGCTCTGCTAGCTGTTGGTGTGCTTAACGGTCCCTCCCCCCCCACCTCGGTGCATTTCAAGTTTTCATAACCTTGTGGACTTGAGTCCTCCTGAGTGGGAGAGGACGTAATTTATTTTCTTTTTAACATTTTTCTGTATTTTCTCCCATATGTTAGAAACGGTTTAGGCTCGGCTAGATATGTGTTCTTCATTTTTATTTAATTGTACTATTTGTTCTTTCAATCAACCCTGCTGACTGTGGGTGATAAGAGCAATGATAATGATGTTCATTCCAAATACCTCAGCCAAATGTTTTATCACCTTGTTTACAAAATGTGTATCATTTTCACAACAAATAATTTCTGGTTTTCCAAAACGTATTCATTATGTCTAATTATGCGCCCTCTATGGACCAGCCGCCACTGCCCGGACTGACTACGGTTTCACTACGGTTCCACTCCCGGATGACCCCGGATCTGATCCGTAGTGTATCCGGGGACATCCGTAGTATATCCGGCTTTCGGTGGAACTGGGGCTTTACTGGCAGGAACCTCACACAATACCTGCTACACACACGTACACACACACCTTTTAACTTCAAGTATAGCAGACGACTGACCACTGAAACGGGTTCCCAAACAGCTCTACACACTGCAACTTCAACATTTCAGTGTCTTTCTCAGATGTCATGATTTTATCTTGTTGTGTTTCTCGAGTTTGTTCGGTAGAAAGTTGAAATCCACAATGGATAACGGGATTGTTTCTGTTGGGTCCTTTTTTTCATGAATATGCTTGGGTCCAATTAGGACCCTGTTAACCAGCAGAGTGATCAATATTAAAGATAATGTGAACAAAGCCAGGTGGAAACAGGGAATTCAGGTACTAAAGAACACTCAGGACAAAGGGAAACTGTCAGTGTTTTTAATTTATTCATACACTCTCATGTATGAGTAAATAAGGTCAGTTTTCAGACGCAAATGCAAAAAGTACACATGCATGCGCTTTGGTGTACTGTATATACTAAAATAGACCACGGATCTATATGAATGTGATGTAATTGAAAACACATGAAAAGTGAATTTATGATTAAATCTTTACACTTCAGCTAAACAATCTCTCATAACTGTTATCAGACTCATGATTTAAAATCACAAACCTATTTCTTAACATTCAAAGTTGATCCTAATTTTTAAGAAACTTCAATGAACTGATTATACATGAACTGAGGTTAACACTATGACTTCAGAAACTTGATTATTATTATTATTATCATGGTTGTTGTTAGTATTTATTATTATCATTATCATTATTAAGATTATTTCTAGTACATACTTTATTTGAAACTGAATACAAAAAATTTAATATAATTTAAATTTGGAAGTGAGGTCACATTAATTTAATTTTAGTCAAATATCACAAATCATATTTTACTGAATGCATGATTATAATAATTGTTTTAATAATGTCTGTACATCATATGACACATGTAACCATTCACCCATTCACACCCATTCACACACTGATGACAGGGGCTACCATGATGTGGACAGGAGGAGCCCGGGATCGAATTTTCGATCTTCAGATTGTTAGACGACCCTCTCTACCTCTCACCCACAGCCGCCCTGGTGGACCTGAGACTCCTCTCCTCCAGTGGACCTGGGACTCCTCTTCTCCTCTGGTGGACCTGAGACTCCTCTCCTCCAGTGGACCTGGGACTCCTCTTCTCCTCTGATGGACCTGAGACTCTTCTCCTCCAGTGGACCTGGGACTCCTCTTCTCCTCTGATGGACCTGAGACTCCTCTCCTCCAGTGGGCCTGGGACTCCTCTTCTCCTCTGTTGGACCTGAGACTCTTCTCCTCCAGTGGACCTGGGACTCCTCTTCTCCTCTGGTGGACCTGAGACTCCTCTCCCCCTGGTGGACCTGGGACTCCTCTTCTCCTCTGGTGGACCTGAGACTCCTCTCCTCCAGTGGACCTGGGACTCCTCTCCTCCAGTGGACCTGGGACTCCTCTTCTCCTCTGGTGGACCTGAGACTCCTCTCCTCCGGTGGGCCTGGGACTCCTCTTCTCCGGTGGGCGTCGGACTCCTCTTCTCCTCTGGTGGACCTGAGACGACTCTTCTCCTCCGGTGGGCCTGGGACTCCTCTTCTCCGGTGGGCGTGGGACTCCTCTTCTCCTCTGGTGGACCTGAGACGACTCTTCTCCTCTGGTGGACCTGGGACTCCTCTTCTCCTCTGGTGGACCTGAGACTCCTCTTCTCTGGTGGACCTGGGTCTCCTCTCCTCCTCTGGTGGACCTGAGACTCCTTTCCTCCAGTGGACCTGGGACTCCTCTTCTCCTCTGATGGACCTGAGACTCCTCTCCTCCAGTGGGCCTGGGACTCCTCTTCTCCTCTGTTGGACCTGAGACTCTTCTCCTCCAGTGGACCTGGGACTCCTCTTCTCCTCTGGTGGACCTGAGACTCCTCTCCCCCTGGTGGACCTGGGACTCCTCTTCTCCTCTGGTGGACCTGAGACTCCTCTCCTCCAGTGGACCTGGGACTCCTCTTCTCCTTTGGTGGACCTGAGACTCCTCTTCTCCTCTGGTGGACCTGAGACTCCTCTTCTCCTCTGGTGGACCTGAGACGACTCTTCTCCTCTGGTGGACCTGGGACTCCTCTTCTCCTCTGGTGGACCTGAGACTCCTCTCCTCCAGTGGACCTGGGACTCCTCTTCTCCTTTGGTGGACCTGAGACTCCTCTTCTCCTCTGGTGGACCTGAGACTCCTCTTCTCCTCTGGTGGACCTGGGACTCCTCTTCTCCTCTGGTGGACCTGAGACTCCTCTTCTCCGGTGGACCTGGGTCTCCTCTCCTCCTCTGGACCTCGGACTCCTCCTCTCCTCCGGTGGGCTTGAGACTCCTCTCCTCTGGTGGGCCTGAGACTCCTCTCCTCCGGTGGACCTGAGACTCCTCTCCTCCAGTGGGCTTGAGACTCCTCTCCTCCGGTGGGCCTGAGACTCCTCTCCTCCGGTGGACCTTAGACTCCTCTCCTCTGGTGGGCCTAGGACTCCTCTCCTCTGGTGGGCCTAGGACTCCTCCTCCTCTCTGGTGGACCTGAGACTCCTCTTCTCTGGTGGGCCTAGGACTCCTCCTCTTCTCCAGTGGACCTCGGACTCCTCCTCTTCTGCGGTGGACCTCGGACTCCTCCTCTCCTCCGGTGGGCTTGAGACTCCTCTCCTCCAGTGGGCTTGAGACTCCTCTCCTCTGGTGGGCTTGAGACTCCTCTCCTCCAGTGGACCTGGGACTCCTCTTCTCCTCTGGTGGACCTGAGACTCCTCTCCTCCAGTGGACCTGGGACTCCTCTTCTCCTCTGATGGACCTGAGACTCTTCTCCTCCAGTGGACCTGGGACTCCTCTTCTCCTCTGATGGACCTGAGACTCCTCTCCTCCAGTGGGCCTGGGACTCCTCTTCTCCTCTGTTGGACCTGAGACTCTTCTCCTCCAGTGGACCTGGGACTCCTCTTCTCCTCTGGTGGACCTGAGACTCCTCTCCCCCTGGTGGACCTGGGACTCCTCTTCTCCTCTGGTGGACCTGAGACTCCTCTCCTCCAGTGGACCTGGGACTCCTCTCCTCCAGTGGACCTGGGACTCCTCTTCTCCTCTGGTGGACCTGAGACTCCTCTCCTCCGGTGGGCCTGGGACTCCTCTTCTCCGGTGGGCGTGGGACTCCTCTTCTCCTCTGGTGGACCTGAGACGACTCTTCTCCTCCGGTGGGCCTGGGACTCCTCTTCTCCGGTGGGCGTGGGACTCCTCTTCTCCTCTGGTGGACCTGAGACGACTCTTCTCCTCTGGTGGACCTGGGACTCCTCTTCTCCTCTGGTGGACCTGAGACTCCTCTTCTCTGGTGGACCTGGGTCTCCTCTCCTCCTCTGGTGGACCTGAGACTCCTTTCCTCCAGTGGACCTGGGACTCCTCTTCTCCTCTGATGGACCTGAGACTCCTCTCCTCCAGTGGGCCTGGGACTCCTCTTCTCCTCTGTTGGACCTGAGACTCTTCTCCTCCAGTGGACCTGGGACTCCTCTTCTCCTCTGGTGGACCTGAGACTCCTCTCCCCCTGGTGGACCTGGGACTCCTCTTCTCCTCTGGTGGACCTGAGACTCCTCTCCTCCAGTGGACCTGGGACTCCTCTTCTCCTTTGGTGGACCTGAGACTCCTCTTCTCCTCTGGTGGACCTGAGACTCCTCTTCTCCTCTGGTGGACCTGAGACGACTCTTCTCCTCTGGTGGACCTGGGACTCCTCTTCTCCTCTGGTGGACCTGAGACTCCTCTCCTCCAGTGGACCTGGGACTCCTCTTCTCCTTTGGTGGACCTGAGACTCCTCTTCTCCTCTGGTGGACCTGAGACTCCTCTTCTCCTCTGGTGGACCTGGGACTCCTCTTCTCCTCTGGTGGACCTGAGACTCCTCTTCTCCGGTGGACCTGGGTCTCCTCTCCTCCTCTGGACCTCGGACTCCTCCTCTCCTCCGGTGGGCTTGAGACTCCTCTCCTCTGGTGGGCCTGAGACTCCTCTCCTCCGGTGGACCTGAGACTCCTCTCCTCCAGTGGGCTTGAGACTCCTCTCCTCCGGTGGGCCTGAGACTCCTCTCCTCCGGTGGACCTTAGACTCCTCTCCTCTGGTGGGCCTAGGACTCCTCTCCTCTGGTGGGCCTAGGACTCCTCCTCCTCTCTGGTGGACCTGAGACTCCTCTTCTCTGGTGGGCCTAGGACTCCTCCTCTTCTCCAGTGGACCTCGGACTCCTCCTCTTCTGCGGTGGACCTCGGACTCCTCCTCTCCTCCGGTGGGCTTGAGACTCCTCTCCTCCAGTGGGCTTGAGACTCCTCTCCTCTGGTGGGCTTGAGACTCCTCTCCTCCAGTGGGCTTGAGACTCCTCTCCTCTGGTGGGCTTGAGACTCCTCTCCTCTGGTGGGCTTGAGACTCCTCTCCTCTGGTGGGCCTGAGACTCCTCTCCTCTGGTGGGCCTAGGACTCCTCCTCTTCTCCGGTGGGCCTAGGACTCCTCTTCTCTCCAGTTGACCTGCAGATAGGGTTGGGGATTAAGATTTTAGGAATTCAATTCAAGTTTTCAGTTGTGTTAATCCCCTTAATCTGGTGCGTCATATTGTAAACACTTTACTTGTGTATTGACACATGTGACAGCAATGTAGAGGAATAGTTGGTCCACACTTTGCTTTTAATTTTTGCAAGTTTCTTAACAATCCCCCGGTTCTTAGACATTTGAAAAGGCTTCTCCACAAACGTACTGTAGTCGAGTGGATCCTCACTTTAGAGTTGTATTATTTGTAATTCATCCAGTTCAATTTGAAAACAGACAATAAATATTGTTGAGATATTATTCAATCAAACTTTCTTTCTTTGATTTCAGTTGTTGACTACATACAGATGTTGATACAACTGTTGTCTACTTCAATATATATGGGACTAATTCATAGCACAAGATAAACATTGTTGTGATGTTCCGGACCTTTGCATGAGGAAATTCTCTCTAAATGTACCTCGTTGAATTTTAATGAAATACCCCTGGTCTACTATATATTTAAATATGATATGATTTCTCTGATGTAGCTCATCCACCAGCAGCAGAACTTCCTCCCTGCTCCACTATTTTCTATTACGCTTCAGAGAGATCATGGATTGTAAATCACTACAATAAAGGAGCATTTCACCTGAAAGACATCATACAGAATAAACCTTTCAAACCACATCTCCACATGTAAGGGACTGTTTGAGTAATCCTCTGTGTGCACACCAGATGGTGTTGTACTCCATACGATGATTTGAGAATGATCTGTTCTCTACCAGATATGGACCTGGAGGTTGCAGGAGGGGTTGTTAGGGTCAGGGTCCTGAAGCTGCCCTGAATAACTGAGCGAGTTTTCCAACCACACAGGGTTCCTCCTCCAGCGGTGGCCCTTTAGAGCGGGTCTACCCTGGGGTACTTCCAGTCCTCCCACACCTGTTGCACACACTCACCTGAATCCGTTGATATCCGGCTGTCAGGGAGGCCGACAATTTTAGCCTGAAATAAGTGATACGGCGGTGGCTAGTGTTAGTAAGTTATCCTGGCTTTCGCCTCACTAAGCAGGCTAAGACGGTCTCGCGTGTAGATTTTGGGGGTGCGTTCGTTACCTAGGTCAGAGGTTACTGAACAAGCCGTCTTCCAGCGCTTCGCTCGCACTAGGAGGGGGTATCGGCCTCTTTCAAGCCTCATGTTGAAACAAACTATCGTTGGTCATGATGAATAATACGTTGGCTGAATCAATATGTAGAATTCATAAAAAGGGTATTTTTAGTGTATTATTTCCATTGATTTGAACCTTTGATACGATGATTCACTACTTTTTATTTGTGTCATTCTTCAGGAGTGCAAACACAAAGCGTGCTGATGGACCAGGACAAGAAGGAGAACCTAGAGAGAGAGGGAGACAGAGGGAGAAGAGAGAGAGAGAGAGGCACACAGCTTGGATGTGTTTGTGGGACAACAAACAAACACAGGCTCAGAGAGATGCAGTGCTGTTCAGGACGTTTACTATGTTCTCGTCAGCAGGACAGACATTGACTTCAAGTGCTGGACTTATTTGGGTCTTTGAGACTGAGACTGGCCCGTGAGAAGGATAATGATTCAGGTTCAAGATAACACAAGAAGTGAGATCCAAACATCACTGGCCGTGGACCAAGATAGCTTCAGGTCTTATGGCAGAAATTCAGAGGCTGAGTGTGAGAATGGAATTAAAGGTCACTAAGGTGTGTTTTATCTGTTTTGGCAAAGAACAATTCTTTGGAACATGACTTCTACAGGTAACAATTGCACAATGACTGACCTGCTGGAAGGTTAATGGCAACAGGTACAATGAAAGATTCGTTGGAATTCTCAGACAGGGAATAATTGCAGTACTGGCAACAGATAAGAGGCCTGAAGTAATGAAAGAAAAAGCAAATAACTGAAGGTTTGGACCAAAATATGAGTTTCAAATTGGGATTTAAAGGCCTCAACTGTTTGATGTGAGCAGAAAGGTCATTCCAGAGGAAGGGGATGTGATAGGAAAATGTTTATGAACAGTGTTTCCACTAGGTTTACAGCTTTGGGGGGGGGGGGGCACAGGGCGTGCAGAGCACAGGGCGTGCAGAGCACAGGGCGTGCAGAGCACAGGGCGTGCAGAGCACAGGGCGTCCAAGCACAGGGCGTCCAAGCACAGGGCGTGCTGAGCACAGGGCGTGCAGAGCACAGGGCGTCCAAGCACAGGGCGTGCTGCACTTGGGCTCTTCCCTGTAATTAGCGAAGCGCGCTCTCTGTCCGTTGGTGTGCTCACCTGTGTTTGCGCGCACGTGTCTGTGTGTGTGTGTGTGTGTGTGTCTGTGTGTGTGTGTGTGTGTGTGTGTGTGTGTGTGTCTGTGTGTGTCTGCGTGTGTGTCTGTGTGTGTCTGCATGTCTGTGTGTGTCTGCGTGTGTGTGTTTGTGTGTGTGTGTGTGTGTCTGTGTGTGTCTGTGTGTGTGTGTGTGTGTGTGTCTGTGTGTGTGTGTGTGTGTGTGTCTGTGTGTGTGTGTGTGTGTGTGTGTGTGTGTCTGTGTGTGTGTGTGTGTGTGTGTGTTCTTGTTATTGTATCCCGGTGAGGACTTTGACCTGAATGCACACAGACCCATGGGGACTTGTGTCACCGTGGGGACAAAAAATGAGGTCCCCACCGGCAGACCCCTCCTACGAGCTTCAAAACAGTGTCTAGACACGCCCCATGTATTTTTCTCTGAAGTCCCCTGGAAAAGCATTTTCAAGACAAAAATCTGTGTGTGTGTGTATGAATGCTCCCCTAGTGTATACACAGAGCACTGCAGTCCCCATGAGGTCGGCTGTTCTTGAAGTGTGCATCGCTGTTTGTCCACTCTCTACCGCCCCCTATTGATCAAAAGTAGTATTAAAGTTTGGGAATACACTTTAAATGTTGTCTTTTTGACCAAAGATAGGCATGAATGAAATGCTACATTTGATAAAAAATAAATAAATACATAATATTAATATTGATATTATTTATATTGCTATAATTATTATTTTTTAAATTTGCATTCAAACAATGATAACCATAATGTATATTGTCTATATTTATCATGTATTTTAAGGTTGTCATGTTTTCAATCCATAATGCACTCTGTTAAAATGTTAGACTAGCCCTTATGTAAACTCTTGCTTGTGTTTTCTTTTATACTATTTTAATGATATTTTATCATTATCTCATTATTGACAATAATAATAACAACAATTATAATAGTCTATATTTGATTTATTTTGCCATGTCAGAGGTGTAACATGAATTAATGCGGAGATCAATAAGGTCTTGTTTTGTAGCACTGCTTTTTTTTAAGCTACCTTTTCACATTAAACAGTGCTCACTGTTCAATGACAACGATATTGATGATAACAGACAAATGCAGGTATAGAGTTGTATCCATAGACATGAAATAGGAGTAGAAAAGACATTTTCCTTTAAATCAATATAGCAGGATGGTTAGAGGGGTGGCCATTTTCATGTGTACACTTTCTATTGCGATCGTTATATTAGGCTAATCTCTGTGTAAACTACATATGGCAAGTTGCAGACTCACTGAGGAGAGGTTTTGCAGTAATGACTGAAAAGATAAGGGGAGTAGTAACATCACAAAGCATAGAGTCACAACTTAATGCTTCATCCACACACTCCTGTACAGCGTGGGAAAGCACATTGATACAGCCAGATGCAGTTCTTGAAGTTGAAGAAAAATAAGTCCCATTACCCCCATTATTCATTCACTTGTTGGCGTGTGTATGGGGCGGTGTCAGCAATGTCTTGCTCCTAATTCCTATTTATGTTTTATTTTTGACTCTACAAAATTAATTGAATTGAATTATTTATTTATTATATCTTTAAGCATGTTATAGCATTCTGTGTCAGTCGTGATTTGATTGTTATATTATTATACTATTCAAATGCTATGCATCTTCTATAGTAGGTCTATAATACCCCAATAATACTCCAACTGAAACAGTATAGGGTTAACGTGGTGTGCTTGTATATTTACCCATAGTGTTAATACTTAAAATGCTTTCCGCCCCTAGGGCTTGCCGGGACACTTGCAATAAATTTGCATTGGAGCTAAGGACAAAACAGGTCCTTTTTCAAAGAAACATTATGGACAGAAGGAGCGCCGCTAAAAATAAGCAGGTCCTATATTCGCAATATATACTTGCTCTAGTTTAACGCGGGAATTTTGTGTTCGGTTTGGACTTACGCTCGCCGAGTTATGATTTTCCAAAGTTTGGGAACAGTGTGCCCGAATGGCCTTTTATCTTTTTTGTCCACTACGGGGACATTGACTTGGACGTGCGGGAACAAAACTGCCATTCCGGTCGGGCCATTTGGGCCAAAAAGGGCCACTTCAAAACCATGGCCCCCGAATGGCCTTCGTGTTCCCGGACGGCCGGGAACTTTTGGGCCATTTGGTCCATCACTACGGGAACTTTTGGGCCATTTGGTCCATCACTCCGGGAACTTTTGGGCCACTGAAGGGCCACCTCGGGGGGATTCTGGATCGATGTCATCTAAATGACTATCAGGACGATGGGGGGAGTCAGGCAACTGCTCTGGACCGCGCCAGAGCCTCGAAATCGGCCTGAACTCTAAAAACACAAAAAAACAAAAAAAAACACAAAAACCACAAAAAAACACAAAAAAAACTTCAAAGTATTTTGAATGTTTTTTTGCGCCCCATGTCATCTAAATGACTATCAGGACGATGGGGGGAGTCAGGCAACTGCTCTGGACCGCGCCAGAGCCTCGAAATCGGCCTGAACTCTAAAAATACAAAAAAAACACAAAAAAAACTTCAAAGTATTTTGAATGGTTTTTTTGCCCGATTTGCTTGAAACTTTGCACATCTGGTGGGCTGGTCCCAGGTATGCCCTCTAGTAAGTTTCAGCCTCCTAGTCTAGAGCATACTGTAGATACTGTATGGGAGCAATGAGAACAGGCTTGGGACTTTTGGCATAAATGAGAGGCCATTCAAATTTAGGACAAATGGCCGTTTTTGAACATTCCTTATAACTCAAAAAGGGCCATTTGTCCTCCTTTTCTGTATGCGAAATGGCAGTGCCCTTCCCTTATAACTCAAAAAAGGGCATTTCCCCTACATTTGATTGGGCTCTCATTTATGCCAAAAGTCCTAACCCTTTATTTTAACTTTATTTGGCCTGGAATCCCATAGAAAACAATGGACTAGGAAGCTGAAATTTGGACTACACTACAATCTCAACGCCTTGGTCCACTGGTATGAAAATGAAAAGGATTGGACCAACTCCAATCTTACTTTGTTTGACCTATTATCTCATAGAAAACAAGGTTCAATGAGGCTGAGATTTTCACAGTAATTCAACCTTTGCCCAACGATTCTTTGTCAGGAAATTCAATGGGAAATTCCTTAAACCTTTTCCATAGTAATGTATGGCATTTCGACTATGTTTGACCTATTAACCCATAGAAAACAAGGTTCAATGAGGCTGAGATTCTCACAGTAATTCAACCTTTGCCCAACGATTAACTGTTATGAAAATCAATGGGAAATTCCGTACAGTTTTCCCATACTAATGTATGGCATTTCGACTATGTTTGACCTATTAACCCATAGAAAACAAGGTTCAATGAGGCTGAGATTCTCACAGTAATTCAACCTTTGCCCAACGATTAACTGTTATGAAAATCAATGGGAAATTCCATACAGTTTTCTCATAGTATTGTATGGCATTTTGACTTTGTTTGACCTATTAACCCATAGAACACAAGGTTCAATGAGGCTGAGATTCTCACAGTAATTCAACCTTTGCCCAACAATACATTTTCAGGAAAATCAATGAGAAATTCCTTAAACTTTTTCCATAGTAATGTATGGCATTTCGACTATGTTTGACCTATTAACCCATAGAAAACAAGATTCAATGAGGCTGAGATTCTCACAGTAATTCAACCTTTGCCCAACGATACATTTTCAGGAAAATCAATGGGAAATTCCTTAAACTTTTCCCATACTAATGTATGGCATTTCGACTATGTTTGACCTATTAACCCATAGAAAACAAGGTTCAATGAGGCTGAGATTCTCACAGTAATTCAACCTTTGCCCATAGATTACATGGTGTGAATATCAATGGGAAATTCACTGTGTTTCGTGAATGTCTCCAGTCTTTTAATTAACTAAAAATACTTTAAAGCCAAATAAAGGGATGCATTCTTTTTGACAATGAAGAGGGGGTCGTGGAGATGAAATGGCTGAAATTTAGAGTTCGTAGGTCCAAGTTAAGGTGCCCAAAACCAGGCGTTTAGGTCAAAGGTCAAAAGGTCGTAATTGGTGCATTATGTAAAAATGGCCATAGAGTCTGAGAAAAAGGTTGAAACTGCCTGAATTTTGCACCACACCTTCCCCCTGATGTGTAGAGTTCGTAGGTCCAAGTTAAAGTTCCCGAAAACAGCAACAAATGTGTAAATTGGGCCTAAAGTATGTTAAAGGGCCGGTACATTTGACCTATGTACAAACGGTCATAAAATCTGAGACAAAGGTTGAAACTGCCTGCATTTTGCAACACACATTCTCCCTGATACCTTGATTCAGGCTGGAAAGTAAAAAGTCTGTAGACCCTAGGAAAAGCTATCACCTGTTAGCAACATGCTAATAAGATCAATCCAATTCATGCTAGTAGAGCATCCTCTGGTGTCCACCATATATCATTTACATCAACATCTGTCTTGTAGAAATGGTTTTATGGCACCCAACAGAAACAGACACATGTGGACGTAATTTACAGTCTTTTAATTAATTAAAAATACTTTAAAGCAAAATAGAGGAATTCTTTCTTTTTGTGAATGAAGAGAGGGTCGTGGAGATGAAATGCCTAAATTTTGGAGTCCGTAGGTCCAAGTTAAGGTGCCCAAAAACAGCAAAAAAGGTCTTAATTGGCTCTAAATCCTCTTAAAGGGCCGGTAAATTTGACCTATGCAAAAATGGCCATAATCTCTCAAATATGGGTCCCAGAAACCACAGATTACGGACACACATTGTGGACTAGGCCTACAATGAGGTCACGTGAACAAAATCCCTCTAAAATGTCTAGAAAATAAATTTGCCTGTATGAAACTCAGGAGAACAGGAGGGTGAACATCTTAGCAAGATGTACACCCTGTCGTGCTGTTAAGTCAGATTGGAGAAATTTTTGTTCTAAACATCTGAGAGCTCTGCTTTTTTAATATGTTGTAGCCATGCTACTGCTGTCCATCATATATCATTTTCATCAACATCTGTCATGTAAATCGGGCCTAAATTACCATAAAGAGCAGTCAATTTGACCTATGTAAAACGGTCATAGCATCTGAGAAAAAGGTTGAAACTGCCTGGATTTCGCAGGACACCTTCCCCTTGATACCTTGATTCAGTCTGGAAAGTAAGAAGTCTGTAGACCCTTGGGAAAGCTATCTCCTGTTAGCAGCATGCTAATGACTTCAAACCAATGCATCCTAGTAGAGTGTCCTCTTGTGTCCAACATATGTCAATTTTATAAAACAAAGTCGTTTATTAGTGTTTTTATAGGACCCAGCAATAACCCTCTTGACTCTAAACACTGAAAACAGGCTTTTTCGAAGGCCCTATCTTCCCTTATCTTCCAAAAACGGCCATTTGGGTTGGGACTTTTGGCATAAATGAGAGCCCATTCAAATTTAGGACAAATGGCCGTTTTTGAACATTCCTTATAACTCGAAAAGGGCCATTTGTCCTCCTTTTCTGTATGCGAAATGGCAGTGCCCTTCCCTTATAAATCAAAAAATGCCATGTTGCCTACATTTGATTGGGCTCTCATTCATGCCAAAAGTCCTAACCCTGTCCTTTATTTCTACAACATGCAAATAACTCATCAAAAAGCTCAAACAGTCTGGAAATTGCACCCAACATCTTATCTTAGGTTCTGAACATGCTCACCAAGAATCCCATCTCTCAGCCCTCTGGAAAATTATCTCCTGTTAGCAGCATGCTAATGACTTCAATCCAATGCAGCCTAGTAGAGTATCCTCTTGTGTCCAACATATGTCAATTTCATAACAACAAGTCGTTTATTAGTGTTTTTATAGGACCCAACAGAAACACACACATGTATACGTCTCCAGTCTTTTAATTAATTAAAAATACTTTAAAGCAAAATAGAGGAATACATTCTTTTTGTGAACGAAGAGAGGGTTGTGGAGATGAAATGCCTAAAATTTGGAGTTCGTAGGTCCAAGTTAAGGTGCCCGAAAACAGTAAATTGGTGCTAAATTCTCTTAAAGGGCCGGTAAATTTGAAACGGCCATAAAATCTGAGAAAAAGGTTGAAACTGCTTGAATTTTGCACCATGCATTCCCTGTGATGCCTTGATTCAGCATGCCAAGCAAGAAGTCTGTAGAACTTTGGTAAAGTTTTGGACCGTCCCTGTGCATCCGGTAACATAACCAAGGTGTCCACGTGGCGTCGTACGGTGATAGCTGATCCGTTTCCATGTTTTCCACTCAAAAAGCAAAAAAGGCCATTCGGGACTTAGCCCCACCCATTCCCATGTTTCCCATGATCAGCCCCACCCATTTCCATGTTTCCGACGAAAGTTGTACCCAAAAGGCATGTAATCCATTCGGGACTTAGCCCCACCCATTCCCATGTTTCCCATGGTTACCCCCATCCATTTTTCCATGTGTCCGATGAAAGTTGTACCCAAAAGGCATATAATCCATTCGGGACTTAGCCCCACCCATTCCCATGTTTCCCATGATCAGCCCAACCCATTTCCATGTTTCCGATGAAAGTTGTACCCAAAAGGCATATAATCCATTCGGGACTTAGCCCCACCCATTCCCATGTTACCCATGGTTTCCATGATGAATAGCGCCCTCTATAGCATTTCGTAGTTGTTAACACTTGGCCCCCTCAATGGCATTTGGGTTCCCGGATGGCGCAATGGGAGTTAGTCCGTATGGCCAAAACATTTCCACCGTGCCCAAAAAGGGCCGTGTCCCCAGTACGGCCCATGTTAAAGTTGGGACATAAACCCCAAATTCCCTAGCCTGTGTTATTTGTAGCCTATAGTATCACTCTAAAACATATTTTACTGTACGATGCCTTCAGCCTGGAATCAACACCAGCCTGCCAGACAGGGTGTGAGCCATTTATTTAGGTTTTAGGAGCAGCATATCAGACAGGACATATTACGCAGCAGGATAAAGAGTCGTGAATTTCTACATTGAATAAAAGATACTAGGATATTTTGGGTTTGGTTGTCCTCCCCAAGGATATTTTAAGACTTTTTTTGACTTAAAGTATGCAATTTGACATCATTTTGGACCACTATTACGACCATAGATAACGCTGCAAAAGCTAAGAGACAAACTTTCTGTATGAATAGTTATTCCATTATTTACATGTGTCACAGGCTTTGTCTGACCGTTTGTTTCTTCTGGAAATGTGTGCCCTATAAAATCATACTGCTTCTTAAGCATGGTGCAAAAATACTGGCGCTGCACTGTTATGAATTGCCATAATGAGTCATCCAGAGAAACTGATATGAAGAGGTCAGAAAAGCATTATGAGCTCACAGCAGCTTGTGAGAACTGCTGGTGCGAAAAATAAACCATGGTACACCAGAGTGAAATGTAGAAGGGCCCACTTTGAGCAACAGCCAGATGAGTAGCAACTTTGTGTGGCTAATTTTCTGTAACTAGTGAAGCATTTAAGCATTGTTAAATTAGCAAGCTAGCTAGCAAACTCGACAACTGGCTAGTTAGCTAGCTTGCTAATTCCACTATGCTTAAATGCTTCACTAGTTACAGAAGATGGTCACAACAGCGGGCTGGTGGCCAGCAGCAGCGCTGGGTCTAACGGTCCCTCGGCCAAACTCCCTGCCTGCTCAGGAGAAAAATAAGCTACCTAGCTCAGTAGCTAGCCATCTGTCTCTGGAGCTAAGTCTGCTCTCTTCCAAGCAAGCTGCAACAACACTTAGCCACACAGACGCGTGTTGTCATTATAACAACTAACTCTTCAATAAACCACGGAAAACCGTATAATGTATTTCTATGGTCGCACCCCTTGTAGCTAGCAAAGCTCATTGTTAGTTGTTTTGTAACAACTAGCTATATGGTGGCTACAGGCCTAATTTTTTTACTCTTACTTTGAATATTCCCTTGGTGACCTTCTGATCTAATGCATGGAATCTGAGGATAAAACTCTCTTGCGCACAACACTATATATATATACACACTATAGGAAGAAAGGGTCATTATGTCACGGAACTCACATTTGTGCAACTTTAGTAAGTTAACCCGACACACTGCAACCTGTTGTCAAGCAACATAAGTTGCAGTTAGCTTAGCTAGCTAACTTACCATCACAAGTTTGATACCCTGCAGCTTGACCCGCAACGTGACCATGGCTAATATTTAGTTCAGACATGAATCCTTATCAACCGAGCTGCCTGACACGCTGTCAAAAAGTTAGCTTGCTAGTTTTTAGGTCCGAAGTTAGCTGTAGTAAAACTGTCTGTTGCCCCTGTTAAAGAGACGCATTTAGAGCTTAAACGGTGATCACGTGCAATACTAACGTCAATTCCCCATCTTTGTTCCTACATGTATATAAGGATGGTGCCAGTGCAGCTCATCTTCTGGCGGAGCGCACGCAACAAATCCTGAGCTACCAGATTACTCAAAGAATTGGAATTGCATCCAGTTAACTACTGTTTCTATGTTGTGTGTGCCACAAATACTATTTCAGCGACACGAGACCCTGGTGGTCGCCAGACCTCCATCCTGGTACGTTTCCACCTAAGGGGCGCCTTTATTCCCTGTCTGCTCCTGAAAGAGAGGCGATGGACAATTATATTAACAACTCCCTGGCTTCCGGTCTCATACACCCCTCGTCCTCTCTGCTGCATTGATTCAAACTATCCCTGGTGTCTGTCATACTGCTCCTGGGTCCTTACCACACCCGTTGTATGTTAATAACGTTAACGTAATAATGTTTTAAGAGGTGATTTAAAAACACTGACATATTTAGCTAACGTTTTCTCAACCGGCATGTTTTTCCAGAGTGTGGGGGCCCAGACTGGAAAGGCCTAGTAACCCTTAGTTACCAGCTGGGCTCTGTGAACAACCAGAGGGCCACTTTCAACATAGGGTGCCCAGGCTCATGGGGGGTTAGCAGAAGGGCAGAGGGGGAGGACGGGTCAGAAATAGTGGGCCAGTAAACTAAAATGGCTTTAATACCTGAGCCACCATAGCGAGGACGAGAAGAAGTTGAGATAGGTGTCCATTGTGGGTAGAGCATGGTGCTGTGAGACGGCAAAGAGTAATAGAGAATCATTCAGCAGGGCCCAGTCTGTCTCTGTGGCAAACAGAGCCGATGGAGGACACTCATTATGGGGAAATGGGGCCAGATGCATCTCTGCTTCATGTAGCTTACGGAGGTGAACTGCACAAAGAGTGTGATAAGGAGATGCTGAAGCAAAGGCTAAGAAAACCATTGATCCAGCATCCAGATGTACTGTGGAAAGTAAGAAATGGCAATGATCCGTTGCTAGAAACACGGCTAATGTCCCTAGCATTGTTAACACAAGCATGTGCTAGCATTAGCTTTCCAGTTAACAGCGTCACACCAGGAAGAAAAAGAGGTCATAGTGGAGGACTGATTGTCACTGGATAGAAGTGTTAGCACTGGTAGTCTCGTTAGCAGAGCAGGTAGAACAGTCAAAAGAAGAAGCAGAAATGCTAAATGCTAAGGCATCAGAATGAGTAGGGCCTGGGCGTCCTAAAGGTAATTGGGCAAAACCAGAATGTATAGCCATTAGGACCAGTCCAGAGCAGCTGCCTGAGGCATGATGGGCTTTAACTCTGAAGCTAGCAGCATATTGACGACAGTAATGCTAGGCTAGGCTCATTATGTATGTATGGACACAAATGCCTCCAGAGAAAGGCTCACGGTTAGCTGAAACAATGTTTCTGGCATCCCAGAATGGAAAAAACAGCACTATGATTTATTTATGTATCTATTCATTCCAAGCATTGTCTTATAGATTTTTTCCCACACTTTTCCATGCCTTTTCCGTCCCCAGGACATTACATGCATTTATATACAAGAGCATCTGTATAATACATTATACTATCAAGAAAAGTTTCCTGCATTTGTCATAATTGCAATTTGAATATACATCATGTAAAACCTTGATAAAAACTATCTAGAACTCTAAAACAAATAGGATTTCAGCCCCTCCCCACTCTGTACCTTTATTCTTCACTATGAAATATAATGATTAGAGCCCTTAATAAATCTATTTTTTTTGTATTCTTGTGCGAGTACTATACTTTTGAATATTATTTCCCATCGTAAATTCATAATATGTTAGTTAAATACACATATAAATACTTCTGTTCAATACAAGGGCTTGTAAATAGTTGTAGTTGTTTCTATTTTAAGAATATCAATGTTTGTATAATTTTTTAATAGTTGAAAAATGCTTCTATTTCTTAACTTCATTAGAAATGCTTGTGTCATTTCAATTTTCAAAAAATATATATTTGTTTTAAAAATATTTTTTTAACATACTTTATACTAAATTCTAGTTGAGTAATAATGTCTCGACTTGAGCATGTATTTTATGTAATCCTTCCGTTTTAGTAATTACTATTACCTGTCTAAGTTATTTACAAAGGCCGCAGACCAGGCCGAGCCTCAGAGCTCCCTGATGCTGATGGTGACCAAAAGAGTGGGGGATGGGCGAGGTTATGGTGGGGACGGTCAATGTCAGGTTCTGTGTGAAGTACCTTAAGTTTCATTTCTGACATTACACAAAACCTGATGTTTACCGTCCTCATGGGGACCATGGCCTGGCCCCACCCCCAGTCAGCACATGCTCTCGTGGAGAGGTGACTGACTGCCTCAGACTGTCGAGCGGCTCCACACACATGTAACCTGATGGGCTAGCTGTGGAACCTGGATGGAAATGGTAAGTTTTTAATTATTGTCCTAGCTCCTAATGTAACATAGTGCTGTTAAGTTTACTTTGATACTGTTGGTACATGTACTGCCATATAAAATGAGCTGTTGCAATGTGCTAGAACTTAACCGAGATGGACAGCTAATGTTAGCTAACACTAAGCTAGCATGTGCAGCTAGCAGCACATGTTCCAATGTCAAGTGAAACCGAGATGGACAGCTAATGTTAGCTAACACTAAGCTAGCATGTGCAGCTAGCAGCACATGCACATGTTCCAATGTCAAGTGAAACCGCAATCCTGGACAACTAATTACAGCCAACTACAAATGGATAATTTACACATCATGGGGCTTTTTTTACAGTCACAATATAGTGATATTTAGATATTTTTTCGAATTTATGTTTTATCATTATTTTCTTTTCCCACAGAACGTGAATATTATGCTCAACAAAGTGAGATATTTGACATATTGAGTCAAGGTCAACTTTTTAAATGTAGTATGTCTTCACATGTAAGCAGATATTGTAATTGAAATCGCCATTGGTATTGAAGTCGAATATTCAGCCTCATACTTTCAGAACAAAAGTAGATCTCGTTACTATAATGCAGCCTATAAGACCAGAAAATTACTTTTAATTTCAGTCAAAATGTAATAATAGCAGTTCAGGTGATATCTAAATGATTCATGTCACAATTTTAACTACACCAAATTCTACCACTGCAGCTTGAAATACAGAGTACTGTAACATGACTGAATGTGTCCCTTGTGCTTTCAGGAGGATGGAGCATGTTTTTCATCCACTGGTGGCAGCTCTAAATGCACAGGTGAGAGAGATGATTGTATATTGAGGTTTGTAGAAAGTATTTTGTAATACTGAATATTTCAGGGAGTCCATCCCAAACTGATCATACTCACAGGGTTTAGGTCATACAACTATTTAAAAAGAATCCAAACTCAAATGAAACACATTTTTTCCCATCAAAGATTGAAGATTGAATTAGTTCATCATAAACCATATTAACATTTCCATCCTCTGTTATATGTTTGCAGGTGCCGATGTGACAGATGGCTTTGACCCTGAACAGACCAACGAGGTAGGATATGTCATCTTCTTTGGGTTCTTAATTGACAGTTAACCTGCTCGACTGTGTATGTAGAACAGATATCAAAACAATACTAGAGTAATTAATTTATTACAGACAGACTACAGCTAGTTAATCACACATATTAGACTTCCATTGTTACCATAGTGTTTCCGACAGAATTAGATTATATTCTAAATATTCACTGGACTCTTGTCGTGATAGCAGAACGAACAGGTCAGTCTACAGGATGGGTAGAGTGAGGGGAAGTTGTCCACTACTTCATTGAAAACTGATGTTGTCTTTCTCTTGGATGGACAAAGAATAAAAATGCAAAAGTGACAAAATATACATGGGTGGCTGCCAATATACCTGGTATATATCTGTCTGATTCAAGTTTTCCAGCTGCGTAAAGTAAGAGAGTGTTGTGTCTGGCTGGTAATATCAGGTCCAACCCCTCTCAAATTTATTTGAAGAATATCAGCTTTTACCATCACACAGAAGATTTAGTCCCACACGTTTGACTAAACAGAGTCTGTTAAACTATCACCAGTTTGGGTTCTAAGTAGGCCTCAATGTGGACGAAGTACTGAATATTAAAGGGAGCAATTCAATTGTTTGTACTGCAGCCACTTATTGTTAATGTCTGATGTAATATAAGTTGTAGTATTTGTTGTTTGGTTGTGTATTGTTTTGTTATTTATTTAAAACAGTGTACACCTCAGCATGCAAGACACATTTCAGAAGAATAGAATCAAATCCCACAGAATGTGATTGTATTTGTTGCATAATGGCTGTTAATAAACCTGAGCAGCCTGCCCGAGTAAAGTCTATGTGAGAAACAACACTATTCTGATCAGTTAAATCAAATCTAATTGAGGCCTCGCATGCAACACCTTTTTTTTATTGTTTTTTGTGTGCAAATGACCACATTAAACTTTTTAAGAACAAGTTAATCCACTTTGAAAATATGATGCCCCTATCTTAAGTTTACTAAAGTTGTTCAGTGGCTAATGGGGCACCCCAGTGGCTCACCTGACAGAGCATGTATCATGTACAATAAGGCTAAAACTTAAACTTCGTTGTCTGTGTTTTGCAGGCTCAAAGTCGTGTTATGCGTCGCCTCCAGAAACTCAAAACACATCATGATGTGTGTGAGAAGCGCTACGAAACGTCGAACACAAAGAGGTTAAACGTCATGAGGGAGAGGACCTTGATTTTAAGTCGTAGCTGGAATGCAAAGGTTAGTTTTTTTTACCAGGGGGGAAGGTAGACTGGTAGGTAGACTGGTAGGTAGCTGGACTGGTAGGGAGGGAGGGAGGTAGGTAGACTGGTAGATAAATAGGTAGGTAGGTAGACTGGTAGGTAGGTAGACTGGTAGATAGACTGCTAGGTAGGTAGGGAGCACGTCCAAACATTACAAAAATGTTTTGCCATCTCTAGTTTTAGTCTATTGTTTTGTCTTGAAATGTATTATCGTTAAATGCTTGTGATTTTATAATGAAGAAAATCCAAGTCTAAACCTCTCTTTTTTTTAAGCTCAACAGACAAATGCTTGGAGACTCAAGTTCACTATCAAGTTCTGAGTACAGCGATGAGGTTGAGTATGTTCCTCAATCTGCTAAAGAAACAGAAAGAGACAGTTCAGCAGAAGATGTCAAACAGCACAGGGGTAAGACGAGAACAACGGTAACAACTTCAACCAACTCTCAGGAAGGAGATGTCCAAACATGTAAGTTCTACTTCCCTGGCTGCACATGACACCAACCAAGAAAGCACACACTGTCCAGTGACATTGCTAGCCTTAATCATTTGCATGCCTTTTACCTTGCCTGTATCATTTTTATTTCCAATCATTTTCCTTAATAGTTTCCTTAAAATACCACGAGTGTTCATTCTGTGGGCACCAACAGAATGTAGACACTATTTGATTGCATGTATAAAATATTTAGAAAGTCTGTTATTCTCAGTTTTGCTTGTGTTTTAATAGGTAGTTCGGATGAAAAGATGCTGCTGGTTGGGGAGGTCTCTGGTGAATCACACACAAAAAAAGGTAATCTCTTCAAAGTTTTTTCAGTTTCTCACCTAGGATCAAGTGCGGGAGGTATTTTTTGCAAGTTATACTTAGCAGATTCAGATTCTCTATCCAAAATATAAATAAACTAATAATCGTTAAGTAGTATGTAACTTAGTTAATAAGTGTATTAAGTAGTTAAAATGAGCTCCACCTTTACCAGCTTTAACATTAAAGTGAACAATACATTAATGCATCGATAATTATTATCCAATGATTTCAGGCTACCATAAATATATTTATGTCGATTCTGCATAGTGAGTATACTTTAACTTTCAATACTTAGAGGATATTTTGATGCTATCTCTCTGTGCGTTTCTATCACAAGCACGCACCTGGTTTTTGTGTGACAGGTTTTGAGACTAATGAAACACCATATTAAAGTAACTGGCATCATTACGTAAGGAAAAATAATTCACATCATCCAGTATATTGAATTCAGAATCATCTCTGTAAAGGACTCATTTGTTCAGGTCAGTAGATCTCTTCTAGTCCTAAGTTTTGTCACATAATGTCTTCTTGACTAAACGGACAATGTCCAGTTGTTTTAAATGAAATACTCCACTTGTGTCATGTAATACTGAAACTAGTGTTAGTGTTGGTAAACCTCGTCTTTGTTTATACTTCTGCAACTACCTTCTATATTTCTGCTGCTAGTTCTATTTCTTGTATTGCTGATACTGTTGCTTCAAATACTTGTTACTGCAACTACAGGTTGTTCTACTTGTATTTTGTGTACTGCTACAGTCAAGACCTGTTGTCATTATAGCTTCAGTACTTGCTGGTTTTTGAATAACATTAAATTACTGTCTCATTTTATTCAGGGTCATCACAAACAAAAAGACAGAAGTGGACCGAAGATGAAATCCAGGCTGTGGAAAAAACACTAATGGACCACATCAGCTGTGGGAAGGTTCCTGGGAAAGCCCGATGTCTGGAATGCATTCAGACGTCACCACTAGCCCTTAAAGAGAGGAGTTGGGAGGGAGTGAAGTTTTACATGAAAAAACGAATTGATACATTAAAGCGAAAGTCCTTGAAAGAAAGGTAAGCTTTTACATTTGTGCACTATTGTGTTCAGATGGAAGACTACAGGTACAATCTTTGCTGGATATTTATGACCTTCTGTTGCTGGACGTTGTTTAATATTGTCAAACAATATTCTCGTGCCTGTTCTCTTTGACATTCCTCTTATTCTTTGTTAAATATTTGAATGTTTTTATTTGCATTATTATGCGCATTACTATATTTTGTGATACACAAACATACATTTTTGTTGTATTTTTATTTAAAACCATGTCACTACACTGAAAATGTAAATAGTCTACATTGCAGTGCACTTGTATTGATTGCAATTAACAGTTTGTTGTGAGGCACTGAAAGGTTTTGAATCTAAAACAGTAAGTGTTAAAAAAGTATTGTAGTAGTCAAGTTCAGTATTTGTTTTTTGCAAGTAAAATACTATTTTGAAATATTAATGCTGAGCGCATTGCAGTTGTGATACTGTGATATTCAGCTCCATTATTTGTAGTGGTGTTTTTTTCAACTAAAATACAAAGTACTGAATATCACAGTATCACAACTGTAATGCTTTGAACTGTAATATTCAGTGCAGTATATCTGAAAGATGCACAGAACTTAAAGTAAATAAAGCTGTGAAGTTTGAACATTTATATTGAGTGGAGTTCAATATGCACAAATGATGAGTGAATATACAAATGCAATATAAAATTAATTAACAAAATATAATACAGAAACAACTCTATATATAAGGCTCCTTAGTGTTTCTAAAAACTTACCCTCCATTGAATACCTTATATAGGCTTGTAAATGTAAGACACATTTTTAACAGTGTCCCCTGGTGGTGGTTTGTATTATGACATAATAGGACCGTCCCCGCTGGGATAGAAAAACCAGACAAAAATTCAGTTTTTAAAATTTGAGAAATCTTGATACATGAGTAGATATTCTGGTTCCCAGGACCCCAAACAAATTTATGTGATCAAAAGTATGCCATTATTCCATTAAATAAATGAGGTCCCCACGCGTAACCTCTACACTGACGTCCCCACCATGTAGCAAAAACGTGTATGTGTGTGTGTGTGTGTGTGTGTGTGTCTGTGTGTGTGTGTGTGTGTCTGTGTGTGTGTGTGTGTGTGTGTGTCTGTGTGTGTGTGTGTGTGTGTGTGTGTGTGTGTGTGTGTGTGTGTGTGTTGTGTGTGTGTGTGTGTGTGTGTGTGTGTGTGTGTGTGTGTGTGTGTGTGTGTGTGTGTGTGTGTGTGTGTCTGTGTGTGTGTGTGCTCGGGCGCATCGGGGCGGAACTCCGCCGTGTGCGATACAGAGAGCAGAGGAGAATTGTAAACACGACCATGTAGAGACAGAAATGACATGCCGTCTGTCAATAAGATAAATCACATGAGGCTGTTTAGTGTGTTTAATAAAAGAACAAGGTATAGACCTGTTCTATAGGAAAGGTAACCTGAAATGACTTCTGTTGTGATCTGGCTCTATATAGAAAACTAAATGAACTCGACCTTCAAGGGGGGGCGGAGGGTGCCGTTGGGGGGGGGGGGGGGGGGGGGCGCCCCCCTAATACAATGGTAGGGGAAACACTGATGAATGACTGAATGTTACGTCTCTATCACTTTATTCTGCACATTTCAATAAAGACAACTTTGTAAAAAGTGTAAAAAATACAAGTGAAAATCCTTTACCCAGTCTTTTACCTTAAGAAGTTCCTCATGATGTAAACATGCTTTTTAAGAGAGCTCAGACTTCTTTCAAGCCTCATGTTTGAACAAACTATCATTAGTCATGATGATTAACACGTTAGCTGAATGCAAACAACAAGAATAGAGCTGATATCAGACAGATATGAAAAGGCACAGTCCAACAATGTTGTTAAATCATTTTAGTGATGGCCTCTTTCACTTTTTCTCTTTTTCTTTTTCACTATAAAACAATGTGATTATTATATTACTGTAATACTACTGGTAATATCACAAAGTATCAATAGTATATGATTTCTACTGTTAAACCTGATGTCAATGAAATGAATCAAACTATTTCACATAGTTGTTTAACACTGTTAATGAATGATTGAATATTAAGTCTCTGTATCTCTTTATTCTGCACATTTCCTGCTTTTCAATAAAGATAAGTTTGCATGTGAAGTGTGTTTGCTTCAGACTCTATAGAAACTTCACTTTGAGTGCTTAGTGTGAGTCAACCCCCAACAACATCTGTTGGAACTTAGATCATAGCGTTACATTTGATGGCTATTTAAAACACATGTATTACCCATGTCTGCCATTGTACATGGAAGGTTTGAGTGGTTCACCTAAAAGACAAGATTTTAAATATTAAGATATTTAGTTTTGTCCAGATTGTCCAGCTGCAACTTTTTGTTGAGCTGGAAACGATTAAATAGAAACAAAAAACACACATGAGCCGTGGAACAAGAAAGCTTTTGTGCTTGATTTGGCAGGAGTTTAGAGGTGGAGTTTGATGATATTAAAGATTATCAAGGTACCACTCTGGTTTGACAAGATTTGTACTTTCTTTGGAATATGACTCATGACAGGTAATGATTGCACAACGGGCTACAGCATCTCTCTATATAAAGGCAGCTGACCTGCAGTAAGTACAACAGAATCCAGAGGACCAGCTGACTTCTTCCTGCCGCTCTATCACTGACTGTCAGCAGACACGTAAGTCTTCAAGAATGTCATGTTTTATGGTTGTGGAACATAAAGTTTACTATTTCAGATCTTAATCGATTATATTCACTGTGAGTAGGGTAAATGGTGGCAGTATGCATGAACATTTAAAAAGTAATTTATGTTAGATGTCATTATGGTGATCCATATTTCAGCACTGATATTTTAATTTGTAGTGATGATATTGGAGCTCACCTGAAGACGCACAGTCATGCTGCTAACTGTTTACTCATGATGTGTCTTTCTTTGATGCAGTTACCCACCATGGCCTCCTACATCTCAGAACTTGATGTGTCCCTGAATCAGGTAGAGCAGCAAAGTCTCAGCGCCAAGGGCTTCAAGCAGCTCCAAGGTAATCTGAACAAAGGAGCAGGTGGAAATGCCATCTATCTTTGGTACAAAGAGGGGCCAACAGCAATCACTAAGCTTCAAGTTTCATTCAACAATGCCATGACTACTGGATTGATCAGTGCAGGGTACAAAAATATCAATAAAGATCTCAATGCTGGAGCAAGAGGTAATAGCATCTACCTTTGGACCTACCAAGGGTCTGGAGAGTATGATTCTCCCATAGTGGAGATTGATGTCACTACAGATGCAAGCAATGAAGCTGCAAAGTTTGGCTTTGGCTGGGAGAGACTGGACTGTGATCTGAACCGCAAGGCCGGAGGGGCCTGGATCCACATCTGGGTGAAGAGAGAGGAACCAACCTACATCTGCAACATCACTGCCACTGATTCCTACGGATTAGACGCCGACCTGTTTGAAAACCATTACATCCGTGTGGATGAAGATACTAACAGGGGAGCAGGAGGATCCACCGTCTTCATCTGGTACCGTCAGAGCACCGACCCCAAGGGTGCCATCACTGATCTGGAAGTCTCCACCTGTCACGACGAGGAACGTGAATATCAGCAGCAACAATACAGTAATGTGAAAGTCAACCTCAACAATGGAACCAAGGGTAACCTAGTGTACCTGTGGTACAAGAAGGAGGAATCCAGCAATCCCATTAAGACCATCGCACTGCTTCTCAACATGCGTTTGGTTAATCAGTACAGCAAGGCTGGTCTCACTGTTATCGAGAAAGATCTCAACGCAGGCAATGATGGCTGCACTGAGTACCTGTGTGTGTATCAGTGAAAGCAAAGCGCCTTCTTCATGGTAGCAGAGCTGAGAATTCCCAACACTCACTGAAGTGGAAAGAAAAGTCCAGCAATGCAGTTCAATCTTTTTGGTGATGGACTCTTTAACTTTTTTCTCTTTTTTGATGTAAAAATGATGATTCATTATATTACAGTCACTCAATAGTATCACAAAGTATCAAAGGTTTATGGGGTTAATGTTAAACTTGCTGATTAGATCAAATAGTCCTGTTTCATTAGAGAGGACAGGATGGAATAGAAGGTGAAGGAGATCAGACAGATATGAAAAGGCACAATACAACAATGTTGTTAAATCATTTTGGTGATGGCCTCTTTCACTTTTTTCTCTTTTTCACTATGAAACAATGATTATTATACTACAGTATTACTACTGGTAATATCAGAAAGTATCAATAGTATATGATTTCTACTGTTAAACCTGATGTCAATGAAATGAATCAAACTATTTCACATAGTTGTTTTTTAACACTGTTAATGAATGATTGAATATTTAGTCTCTGTATCACTTTATTCTGCACATTTCCTGCTTTTCAATAAAGATAAGTTTGCTTGTGAATTGTGTTTGTTTCATCACCTACTCAGATCTCTGACTCTAGTCAAAGGTGCAGCACCACAGTATATGAAGTTAAAGTCCTACATTAAAACATGTACTTATTATTGGTTATAATTAGTAATGCATGAATACGTACATTGCTTTAATGATGCAGTTTCTTACTATATTTACTGCCAGGTAGCAAGGAATCAATGAAGTCTACATCATCATTTATTTGTTGATTATATTTCTTTTTAGTACTCTGAATCTGTAAAGTAACTAAAGGTATCAAATAAGTGTAGAAGAGTAAAAAGTACAATATTAGCCTCTGAAATGTAGTGAAGTAGTACAATAAAGTAAAGTATAGGAACTTGACTAAATGTATTTAGTTACATTTCACCACTGTGGACTCAAGCTGCTCTATTGGACAAAGTAATTATTAGTGTTTTCTGATAACAGAGACTTCACACAGTGTCAGTCATCTCATGTCAATCACTTATATTTCTGCAGAGTCAAATTGAAAGATTTTCATTTTTTTTAAAGAATAAACAATTTTTCAGAGGTAGGGCAAATCCTTGTCTCTGATTGGCTCTCGACATACATGTGATCAGTCACGTGATCACTTCAAGTTGTTCTTGCTTCTTACTCTTCACACTGAGCAAGTTGTCTCTTTAGAGCATTCTTTGGTGAAGTTATTCATTCATGTACAAGTTTGGTTGTATTGGTTTGTGAGGAAGATGTATTTGTGGTTTCTATAAAATCAAATATGTAAATGTTTTACGTGTATCATGAAACATGTTTTAGAGATTAGTATTAAGATCTATTTCTCTAATATTTACAGCCTCCGTCTGAAATCCAGCTTGAAGATACAGTTACCAAAATATTTCATGCTCAACTGTCAGCGGGTGTTTAACTGTCACTCTGTCAATAGAAACATATGCAGGTTCACTGAAAACAAAGAAAAACAAAACTACAAATGAAAATCAATTAAAACAATATTCATCACTGACTCTGAAAGTTTGATACAAAATAACTTTGCTGAATGTCCATGCTGTTTCCTGTTATCACATGACAGAAGTCTCAAAGCTGAGGAAAAAGCTAGTCGGGGGAGTACGTTTCTTTTTGTTTTGTTAAACTATCTTTGTCACATTTATAACATTACAATGAATAATAATATCAAAATAATGGATAACCAAGAGAAATTAATTCAACTTTAACTTTTTACACTTTGTATGTAAAGATAAAACTACTTCTGTCCATAACGTTATAGCATCAGAAATAACAAGACATGTGCCAGCAACGGGTGAATCTTATTGGCAGGGACTCGGTTTTGTCACACATTATTTGCTACAGACTGTAATGGAAAGAATTCCTATACCCGCTTTGCGTGAGTCTTTTAATGCTGAAATACATAATAAGAGAAATATACTGACGTGCGGACAGAATAATTAAGTCACTCAGGGCCATATCAAAACATTAACACGTAATACTCATAATGGTTTACATATGCACATCATTAATCGATAAGGTAAAGGCATTCGCTGTTTTTTCAAATTGTAAGCAACTCTATGTTGTAGCAAACTAGGGAATGTTAACATGAACATGGCAAGATAAGTCTCCTGAGATGAGGTGAAACACAGACGCTGGACCTCCATCTCTGTTGAACTGTATAATAAGACAGCATATCAGTGAGTTTCATAACAAACAATAATCAAACAACTTAAACAATTTGTAAGAAATTATATATTACCATAATAAACATTCACAATCAACTGTCAGTTTAATTGATTCCTTTATCAAGTAAACCAAAAGAAAGCACTAGATGTTTTGTGAGATCATATTTCTCAGATAACAAGCTGTAATAATAAACAGAAGTATTACACATAAATGTCACTTTCAAAGTCCTGCTCATCTAAGGGAGGAAAACAGTCGATCATTGGAAACAAGTCAGATGTTGCAGGATCGGCCTTTTCTTCTTCTTTTCTAACAGCATGTCTAGGGCCAATTTAAATACATTTAGTGTATTCATATCACATGTTATTTGCTGTTTAGTTAAATTGAAATCGTTTCTTTAATCTGATGGTTGCTGGTTTTCGGTTCTATGTATTTGGTTGCCATGGTTTCTCATGCATCAATTATTAGGAAACACGATTATTATTAACAAAAACACAGAAAACACATTGAACCTCTTAGGCCACACCATCCCAGACCGCGGAATGTGTGCCATGGTGCTGGAGATCTGCCTTCCATCGCCGTCACTTAGGTGCTCGATGTGTTGTTAGCAAACAATAGACAGAGAAACAGAGACAGCAGCAGCATTTTCCGTCCAATAAATGTCCATCATACTACTTAATAAGTGAAAGCATAAAAACAATAACAAAACATCAAAGAACACAGGCATTTTAATGTTATATGGATTATACTAAGAGTAACATATTGAATAAAAAGAATGTTTTAACAAACATTCTGTGTACTGTCTTTATCAGCTGCAATCATCATTTTGTCTATTCTCTCAATTTTGCATCATATCAAGGTCCCTACAGGAACTCCTTCTGAAAACAAGTATAGTTTGCTGCATCGGGTGAGAAACAGGGTGTCATTTTGTTTAAACAGGTGGCAACAGATAGTGTAGAGTGACACAATTGTTGCGACTAGTCTGTTTGAGGAAGAGAAAACAAATTTGCACATTTGAAACCTGTTTGGTCATTCTCCCAGCTTGTAATGTTCGTGTGGTTGTATTTTGTATTATTAATTGTAGTTTTTATCTACCTAACTTATTAATTGTCATTTTTATCTGCCTACCTTCCTACCATATATTGGACTAATTATTATTATTAAAGCAAAACATGAATTTCATCTGCTGTGTTCCCCATCGTAATATATATTAATTATTATTAATTATTATTATTAATTATTAAGCAAAACATATTTCCCCTTAGCGATCTAATTTTTCCAATTTCCGTGATGTTAGTTCTCCCACTGAGCTCCTTCTTGTTTCTTACAGACACCCCTAAACCCTCTCAGCGTGTTAGTATTTTCACTGGTCCGACAAGCGGCCCCAAAGGCTTACACCTCCCGGTTCCTCCAGACTCACCCAGAGGGAACAGGTGTCTCAAGATTAAGAGTTATCAGTGGCACTATTTTGTTGCGGACAATTTGTTTCACCTTTTTTATGCTCTGCTATCTGCTCTGCTAGCTGTTGGTGTGCTTAACGGTCCCTCCCCCCCCACCTCGGTGCATTTCAAGTTTTCATAACCTTGTGGACTTGAGTCCTCCTGAGTGGGAGAGGACGTAATTTATTTTCTTTTTAACATTTTTCTGTATTTTCTCCCATATGTTAGAAACGGTTTAGGCTCGGCTAGATATGTGTTCTTCATTTTTATTTAATTGTACTATTTGTTCTTTCAATCAACCCTGCTGACTGTGGGTGATAAGAGCAATGATAATGATGTTCATTCCAAATACCTCAGCCAAATGTTTTATCACCTTGTTTACAAAATGTGTATCATTTTCACAACAAATAATTTCTGGTTTTCCAAAACGTATTCATTATGTCTAATTATGCGCCCTCTATGGACCAGCCGCCACTGCCCGGACTGACTACGGTTTCACTACGGTTCCACTCCCGGATGACCCCGGATCTGATCCGTAGTGTATCCGGGGACATCCGTAGTATATCCGGCTTTCGGTGGAACTGGGGCTTTACTGGCAGGAACCTCACACAATACCTGCTACACACACGTACACACACACCTTTTAACTTCAAGTATAGCAGACGACTGACCACTGAAACGGGTTCCCAAACAGCTCTACACACTGCAACTTCAACATTTCAGTGTCTTTCTCAGATGTCATGATTTTATCTTGTTGTGTTTCTCGAGTTTGTTCGGTAGAAAGTTGAAATCCACAATGGATAACGGGATTGTTTCTGTTGGGTCCTTTTTTTCATGAATATGCTTGGGTCCAATTAGGACCCTGTTAACCAGCAGAGTGATCAATATTAAAGATAATGTGAACAAAGCCAGGTGGAAACAGGGAATTCAGGTACTAAAGAACACTCAGGACAAAGGGAAACTGTCAGTGTTTTTAATTTATTCATACACTCTCATGTATGAGTAAATAAGGTCAGTTTTCAGACGCAAATGCAAAAAGTACACATGCATGCGCTTTGGTGTACTGTATATACTAAAATAGACCACGGATCTATATGAATGTGATGTAATTGAAAACACATGAAAAGTGAATTTATGATTAAATCTTTACACTTCAGCTAAACAATCTCTCATAACTGTTATCAGACTCATGATTTAAAATCACAAACCTATTTCTTAACATTCAAAGTTGATCCTAATTTTTAAGAAACTTCAATGAACTGATTATACATGAACTGAGGTTAACACTATGACTTCAGAAACTTGATTATTATTATTATTATCATGGTTGTTGTTAGTATTTATTATTATCATTATCATTATTAAGATTATTTCTAGTACATACTTTATTTGAAACTGAATACAAAAAATTTAATATAATTTAAATTTGGAAGTGAGGTCACATTAATTTAATTTTAGTCAAATATCACAAATCATATTTTACTGAATGCATGATTATAATAATTGTTTTAATAATGTCTGTACATCATATGACACATGTAACCATTCACCCATTCACACCCATTCACACACTGATGACAGGGGCTACCATGATGTGGACAGGAGGAGCCCGGGATCGAATTTTCGATCTTCAGATTGTTAGACGACCCTCTCTACCTCTCACCCACAGCCGCCCTGGTGGACCTGAGACTCCTCTCCTCCAGTGGACCTGGGACTCCTCTTCTCCTCTGGTGGACCTGAGACTCCTCTCCTCCAGTGGACCTGGGACTCCTCTTCTCCTCTGATGGACCTGAGACTCTTCTCCTCCAGTGGACCTGGGACTCCTCTTCTCCTCTGATGGACCTGAGACTCCTCTCCTCCAGTGGGCCTGGGACTCCTCTTCTCCTCTGTTGGACCTGAGACTCTTCTCCTCCAGTGGACCTGGGACTCCTCTTCTCCTCTGGTGGACCTGAGACTCCTCTCCCCCTGGTGGACCTGGGACTCCTCTTCTCCTCTGGTGGACCTGAGACTCCTCTCCTCCAGTGGACCTGGGACTCCTCTCCTCCAGTGGACCTGGGACTCCTCTTCTCCTCTGGTGGACCTGAGACTCCTCTCCTCCGGTGGGCCTGGGACTCCTCTTCTCCGGTGGGCGTGGGACTCCTCTTCTCCTCTGGTGGACCTGAGACGACTCTTCTCCTCCGGTGGGCCTGGGACTCCTCTTCTCCGGTGGGCGTGGGACTCCTCTTCTCCTCTGGTGGACCTGAGACGACTCTTCTCCTCTGGTGGACCTGGGACTCCTCTTCTCCTCTGGTGGACCTGAGACTCCTCTTCTCTGGTGGACCTGGGTCTCCTCTCCTCCTCTGGTGGACCTGAGACTCCTTTCCTCCAGTGGACCTGGGACTCCTCTTCTCCTCTGATGGACCTGAGACTCCTCTCCTCCAGTGGGCCTGGGACTCCTCTTCTCCTCTGTTGGACCTGAGACTCTTCTCCTCCAGTGGACCTGGGACTCCTCTTCTCCTCTGGTGGACCTGAGACTCCTCTCCCCCTGGTGGACCTGGGACTCCTCTTCTCCTCTGGTGGACCTGAGACTCCTCTCCTCCAGTGGACCTGGGACTCCTCTTCTCCTTTGGTGGACCTGAGACTCCTCTTCTCCTCTGGTGGACCTGAGACTCCTCTTCTCCTCTGGTGGACCTGAGACGACTCTTCTCCTCTGGTGGACCTGGGACTCCTCTTCTCCTCTGGTGGACCTGAGACTCCTCTCCTCCAGTGGACCTGGGACTCCTCTTCTCCTTTGGTGGACCTGAGACTCCTCTTCTCCTCTGGTGGACCTGAGACTCCTCTTCTCCTCTGGTGGACCTGGGACTCCTCTTCTCCTCTGGTGGACCTGAGACTCCTCTTCTCCGGTGGACCTGGGTCTCCTCTCCTCCTCTGGACCTCGGACTCCTCCTCTCCTCCGGTGGGCTTGAGACTCCTCTCCTCTGGTGGGCCTGAGACTCCTCTCCTCCGGTGGACCTGAGACTCCTCTCCTCCAGTGGGCTTGAGACTCCTCTCCTCCGGTGGGCCTGAGACTCCTCTCCTCCGGTGGACCTTAGACTCCTCTCCTCTGGTGGGCCTAGGACTCCTCTCCTCTGGTGGGCCTAGGACTCCTCCTCCTCTCTGGTGGACCTGAGACTCCTCTTCTCTGGTGGGCCTAGGACTCCTCCTCTTCTCCAGTGGACCTCGGACTCCTCCTCTTCTGCGGTGGACCTCGGACTCCTCCTCTCCTCCGGTGGGCTTGAGACTCCTCTCCTCCAGTGGGCTTGAGACTCCTCTCCTCTGGTGGGCTTGAGACTCCTCTCCTCCAGTGGACCTGGGACTCCTCTTCTCCTCTGGTGGACCTGAGACTCCTCTCCTCCAGTGGACCTGGGACTCCTCTTCTCCTCTGATGGACCTGAGACTCTTCTCCTCCAGTGGACCTGGGACTCCTCTTCTCCTCTGATGGACCTGAGACTCCTCTCCTCCAGTGGGCCTGGGACTCCTCTTCTCCTCTGTTGGACCTGAGACTCTTCTCCTCCAGTGGACCTGGGACTCCTCTTCTCCTCTGGTGGACCTGAGACTCCTCTCCCCCTGGTGGACCTGGGACTCCTCTTCTCCTCTGGTGGACCTGAGACTCCTCTCCTCCAGTGGACCTGGGACTCCTCTCCTCCAGTGGACCTGGGACTCCTCTTCTCCTCTGGTGGACCTGAGACTCCTCTCCTCCGGTGGGCCTGGGACTCCTCTTCTCCGGTGGGCGTGGGACTCCTCTTCTCCTCTGGTGGACCTGAGACGACTCTTCTCCTCCGGTGGGCCTGGGACTCCTCTTCTCCGGTGGGCGTGGGACTCCTCTTCTCCTCTGGTGGACCTGAGACGACTCTTCTCCTCTGGTGGACCTGGGACTCCTCTTCTCCTCTGGTGGACCTGAGACTCCTCTTCTCTGGTGGACCTGGGTCTCCTCTCCTCCTCTGGTGGACCTGAGACTCCTTTCCTCCAGTGGACCTGGGACTCCTCTTCTCCTCTGATGGACCTGAGACTCCTCTCCTCCAGTGGGCCTGGGACTCCTCTTCTCCTCTGTTGGACCTGAGACTCTTCTCCTCCAGTGGACCTGGGACTCCTCTTCTCCTCTGGTGGACCTGAGACTCCTCTCCCCCTGGTGGACCTGGGACTCCTCTTCTCCTCTGGTGGACCTGAGACTCCTCTCCTCCAGTGGACCTGGGACTCCTCTTCTCCTTTGGTGGACCTGAGACTCCTCTTCTCCTCTGGTGGACCTGAGACTCCTCTTCTCCTCTGGTGGACCTGAGACGACTCTTCTCCTCTGGTGGACCTGGGACTCCTCTTCTCCTCTGGTGGACCTGAGACTCCTCTCCTCCAGTGGACCTGGGACTCCTCTTCTCCTTTGGTGGACCTGAGACTCCTCTTCTCCTCTGGTGGACCTGAGACTCCTCTTCTCCTCTGGTGGACCTGGGACTCCTCTTCTCCTCTGGTGGACCTGAGACTCCTCTTCTCCGGTGGACCTGGGTCTCCTCTCCTCCTCTGGACCTCGGACTCCTCCTCTCCTCCGGTGGGCTTGAGACTCCTCTCCTCTGGTGGGCCTGAGACTCCTCTCCTCCGGTGGACCTGAGACTCCTCTCCTCCAGTGGGCTTGAGACTCCTCTCCTCCGGTGGGCCTGAGACTCCTCTCCTCCGGTGGACCTTAGACTCCTCTCCTCTGGTGGGCCTAGGACTCCTCTCCTCTGGTGGGCCTAGGACTCCTCCTCCTCTCTGGTGGACCTGAGACTCCTCTTCTCTGGTGGGCCTAGGACTCCTCCTCTTCTCCAGTGGACCTCGGACTCCTCCTCTTCTGCGGTGGACCTCGGACTCCTCCTCTCCTCCGGTGGGCTTGAGACTCCTCTCCTCCAGTGGGCTTGAGACTCCTCTCCTCTGGTGGGCTTGAGACTCCTCTCCTCCAGTGGGCTTGAGACTCCTCTCCTCTGGTGGGCTTGAGACTCCTCTCCTCTGGTGGGCTTGAGACTCCTCTCCTCTGGTGGGCCTGAGACTCCTCTCCTCTGGTGGGCCTAGGACTCCTCCTCTTCTCCGGTGGGCCTAGGACTCCTCTTCTCTCCAGTTGACCTGCAGATAGGGTTGGGGATTAAGATTTTAGGAATTCAATTCAAGTTTTCAGTTGTGTTAATCCCCTTAATCTGGTGCGTCATATTGTAAACACTTTACTTGTGTATTGACACATGTGACAGCAATGTAGAGGAATAGTTGGTCCACACTTTGCTTTTAATTTTTGCAAGTTTCTTAACAATCCCCCGGTTCTTAGACATTTGAAAAGGCTTCTCCACAAACGTACTGTAGTCGAGTGGATCCTCACTTTAGAGTTGTATTATTTGTAATTCATCCAGTTCAATTTGAAAACAGACAATAAATATTGTTGAGATATTATTCAATCAAACTTTCTTTCTTTGATTTCAGTTGTTGACTACATACAGATGTTGATACAACTGTTGTCTACTTCAATATATATGGGACTAATTCATAGCACAAGATAAACATTGTTGTGATGTTCCGGACCTTTGCATGAGGAAATTCTCTCTAAATGTACCTCGTTGAATTTTAATGAAATACCCCTGGTCTACTATATATTTAAATATGATATGATTTCTCTGATGTAGCTCATCCACCAGCAGCAGAACTTCCTCCCTGCTCCACTATTTTCTATTACGCTTCAGAGAGATCATGGATTGTAAATCACTACAATAAAGGAGCATTTCACCTGAAAGACATCATACAGAATAAACCTTTCAAACCACATCTCCACATGTAAGGGACTGTTTGAGTAATCCTCTGTGTGCACACCAGATGGTGTTGTACTCCATACGATGATTTGAGAATGATCTGTTCTCTACCAGATATGGACCTGGAGGTTGCAGGAGGGGTTGTTAGGGTCAGGGTCCTGAAGCTGCCCTGAATAACTGAGCGAGTTTTCCAACCACACAGGGTTCCTCCTCCAGCGGTGGCCCTTTAGAGCGGGTCTACCCTGGGGTACTTCCAGTCCTCCCACACCTGTTGCACACACTCACCTGAATCCGTTGATATCCGGCTGTCAGGGAGGCCGACAATTTTAGCCTGAAATAAGTGATACGGCGGTGGCTAGTGTTAGTAAGTTATCCTGGCTTTCGCCTCACTAAGCAGGCTAAGACGGTCTCGCGTGTAGATTTTGGGGGTGCGTTCGTTACCTAGGTCAGAGGTTACTGAACAAGCCGTCTTCCAGCGCTTCGCTCGCACTAGGAGGGGGTATCGGCCTCTTTCAAGCCTCATGTTGAAACAAACTATCGTTGGTCATGATGAATAATACGTTGGCTGAATCAATATGTAGAATTCATAAAAAGGGTATTTTTAGTGTATTATTTCCATTGATTTGAACCTTTGATACGATGATTCACTACTTTTTATTTGTGTCATTCTTCAGGAGTGCAAACACAAAGCGTGCTGATGGACCAGGACAAGAAGGAGAACCTAGAGAGAGAGGGAGACAGAGGGAGAAGAGAGAGAGAGAGAGGCACACAGCTTGGATGTGTTTGTGGGACAACAAACAAACACAGGCTCAGAGAGATGCAGTGCTGTTCAGGACGTTTACTATGTTCTCGTCAGCAGGACAGACATTGACTTCAAGTGCTGGACTTATTTGGGTCTTTGAGACTGAGACTGGCCCGTGAGAAGGATAATGATTCAGGTTCAAGATAACACAAGAAGTGAGATCCAAACATCACTGGCCGTGGACCAAGATAGCTTCAGGTCTTATGGCAGAAATTCAGAGGCTGAGTGTGAGAATGGAATTAAAGGTCACTAAGGTGTGTTTTATCTGTTTTGGCAAAGAACAATTCTTTGGAACATGACTTCTACAGGTAACAATTGCACAATGACTGACCTGCTGGAAGGTTAATGGCAACAGGTACAATGAAAGATTCGTTGGAATTCTCAGACAGGGAATAATTGCAGTACTGGCAACAGATAAGAGGCCTGAAGTAATGAAAGAAAAAGCAAATAACTGAAGGTTTGGACCAAAATATGAGTTTCAAATTGGGATTTAAAGGCCTCAACTGTTTGATGTGAGCAGAAAGGTCATTCCAGAGGAAGGGGATGTGATAGGAAAATGTTTATGAACAGTGTTTCCACTAGGTTTACAGCTTTGGGGGGGGGGGGGCACAGGGCGTGCAGAGCACAGGGCGTGCAGAGCACAGGGCGTGCAGAGCACAGGGCGTGCAGAGCACAGGGCGTCCAAGCACAGGGCGTCCAAGCACAGGGCGTGCTGAGCACAGGGCGTGCAGAGCACAGGGCGTCCAAGCACAGGGCGTGCTGCACTTGGGCTCTTCCCTGTAATTAGCGAAGCGCGCTCTCTGTCCGTTGGTGTGCTCACCTGTGTTTGCGCGCACGTGTCTGTGTGTGTGTGTGTGTGTGTGTCTGTGTGTGTGTGTGTGTGTGTGTGTGTGTGTGTGTCTGTGTGTGTCTGCGTGTGTGTCTGTGTGTGTCTGCATGTCTGTGTGTGTCTGCGTGTGTGTGTTTGTGTGTGTGTGTGTGTGTCTGTGTGTGTCTGTGTGTGTGTGTGTGTGTGTGTCTGTGTGTGTGTGTGTGTGTGTGTCTGTGTGTGTGTGTGTGTGTGTGTGTGTGTGTGTCTGTGTGTGTGTGTGTGTGTGTGTGTGTGTGTGTGTGTCTGTGTGTGTGTGTGTGTGTCTGTGTGTGTGTGTGTGTGTGTGTGTCTGTGTGTGTGTGTGTGTGTGTGTGTGTGTGTGTGTGTGTGTGTGTGTGTTTGTGTGTGTGTGTGTGTGTGTGTGTGTGTGTGTGTGTGTGTGTGTGTGTGTGTGTGTGTGTGTGTGTGTGTGTCTGTGTGTGTGTGTGCTCGGGCGCATCGGGGCGGAACTCCGCCGTGTGCGATACAGAGAGCAGAGGAGAATTGTAAACACGACCATGTAGAGACAGAAATGACATGCCGTCTGTCAATAAGATAAATCACATGAGGCTGTTTAGTGTGTTTAATAAAAGAACAAGGTATAGACCTGTTCTATAGGAAAGGTAACCTGAAATGACTTCTGTTGTGATCTGGCTCTATATAGAAAACTAAATGAACTCGACCTTCAAGGGGGGGCGGAGGGTGCCGTTGGGGGGGGGGGGGGGGGGGGGGCGCCCCCCTAATACAATGGTAGGGGAAACACTGATGAATGACTGAATGTTACGTCTCTATCACTTTATTCTGCACATTTCAATAAAGACAACTTTGTAAAAAGTGTAAAAAATACAAGTGAAAATCCTTTACCCAGTCTTTTACCTTAAGAAGTTCCTCATGATGTAAACATGCTTTTTAAGAGAGCTCAGACTTCTTTCAAGCCTCATGTTTGAACAAACTATCATTAGTCATGATGATTAACACGTTAGCTGAATGCAAACAACAAGAATAGAGCTGATATCAGACAGATATGAAAAGGCACAGTCCAACAATGTTGTTAAATCATTTTAGTGATGGCCTCTTTCACTTTTTCTCTTTTTCTTTTTCACTATAAAACAATGTGATTATTATATTACTGTAATACTACTGGTAATATCACAAAGTATCAATAGTATATGATTTCTACTGTTAAACCTGATGTCAATGAAATGAATCAAACTATTTCACATAGTTGTTTAACACTGTTAATGAATGATTGAATATTAAGTCTCTGTATCTCTTTATTCTGCACATTTCCTGCTTTTCAATAAAGATAAGTTTGCATGTGAAGTGTGTTTGCTTCAGACTCTATAGAAACTTCACTTTGAGTGCTTAGTGTGAGTCAACCCCCAACAACATCTGTTGGAACTTAGATCATAGCGTTACATTTGATGGCTATTTAAAACACATGTATTACCCATGTCTGCCATTGTACATGGAAGGTTTGAGTGGTTCACCTAAAAGACAAGATTTTAAATATTAAGATATTTAGTTTTGTCCAGATTGTCCAGCTGCAACTTTTTGTTGAGCTGGAAACGATTAAATAGAAACAAAAAACACACATGAGCCGTGGAACAAGAAAGCTTTTGTGCTTGATTTGGCAGGAGTTTAGAGGTGGAGTTTGATGATATTAAAGATTATCAAGGTACCACTCTGGTTTGACAAGATTTGTACTTTCTTTGGAATATGACTCATGACAGGTAATGATTGCACAACGGGCTACAGCATCTCTCTATATAAAGGCAGCTGACCTGAAGTAAGTACAACAGAATCCAGAGGACCAGCTGACTTCTTCCTGCCGCTCTATCACTGACTGTCAGCAGACACGTAAGTCTTCAAGAATGTCATGTTTTATGGTTGTGGAACATAAAGTTTACTATTTCAGATCTTAATCGATTATATTCACTGTGAGTAGGGTAAATGGTGGCAGTATGCATGAACATTTAAAAAGTAATTTATGTTAGATGTCATTATGGTGATCCATATTTCAGCACTGATATTTTAATTTGTAGTGATGATATTGGAGCTCACCTGAAGACGCACAGTCATGCTGCTAACTGTTTACTCATGATGTGTCTTTCTTTGATGCAGTTACCCACCATGGCCTCCTACATCTCAGAACTTGATGTGTCCCTGAATCAGGTAGAGCAGCAAAGTCTCAGCGCCAAGGGCTTCAAGCAGCTCCAAGGTAATCTGAACAAAGGAGCAGGTGGAAATGCCATCTATCTTTGGTACAAAGAGGGGCCAACAGCAATCACTAAGCTTCAAGTTTCATTCAACAATGCCATGACTACTGGATTGATCAGTGCAGGGTACAAAAATATCAATAAAGATCTCAATGCTGGAGCAAGAGGTAATAGCATCTACCTTTGGACCTACCAAGGGTCTGGAGAGTATGATTCTCCCATAGTGGAGATTGATGTCACTACAGATGCAAGCAATGAAGCTGCAAAGTTTGGCTTTGGCTGGGAGAGACTGGACTGTGATCTGAACCGCAAGGCCGGAGGGGCCTGGATCCACATCTGGGTGAAGAGAGAGGAACCAACCTACATCTGCAACATCACTGCCACTGATTCCTACGGATTAGACGCCGACCTGTTTGAAAACCATTACATCCGTGTGGATGAAGATACTAACAGGGGAGCAGGAGGATCCACCGTCTTCATCTGGTACCGTCAGAGCACCGACCCCAAGGGTGCCATCACTGATCTGGAAGTCTCCACCTGTCACGACGAGGAACGTGAATATCAGCAGCAACAATACAGTAATGTGAAAGTCAACCTCAACAATGGAACCAAGGGTAACCTAGTGTACCTGTGGTACAAGAAGGAGGAATCCAGCAATCCCATTAAGACCATCGCACTGCTTCTCAACATGCGTTTGGTTAATCAGTACAGCAAGGCTGGTCTCACTGTTATCGAGAAAGATCTCAACGCAGGCAATGATGGCTGCACTGAGTACCTGTGTGTGTATCAGTGAAAGCAAAGCGCCTTCTTCATGGTAGCAGAGCTGAGAATTCCCAACACTCACTGAAGTGGAAAGAAAAGTCCAGCAATGCAGTTCAATCTTTTTGGTGATGGACTCTTTAACTTTTTTCTCTTTTTTGATGTAAAAATGATGATTCATTATATTACAGTCACTCAATAGTATCACAAAGTATCAAAGGTTTATGGGGTTAATGTTAAACTTGCTGATTAGATCAAATAGTCCTGTTTCATTAGAGAGGACAGGATGGAATAGAAGGTGAAGGAGATCAGACAGATATGAAAAGGCACAATACAACAATGTTGTTAAATCATTTTGGTGATGGCCTCTTTCACTTTTTTCTCTTTTTCACTATGAAACAATGATTATTATACTACAGTATTACTACTGGTAATATCAGAAAGTATCAATAGTATATGATTTCTACTGTTAAACCTGATGTCAATGAAATGAATCAAACTATTTCACATAGTTGTTTTTTAACACTGTTAATGAATGATTGAATATTTAGTCTCTGTATCACTTTATTCTGCACATTTCCTGCTTTTCAATAAAGATAAGTTTGCTTGTGAATTGTGTTTGTTTCATCACCTACTCAGATCTCTGACTCTAGTCAAAGGTGCAGCACCACAGTATATGAAGTTAAAGTCCTACATTAAAACATGTACTTATTATTGGTTATAATTAGTAATGCATGAATACGTACATTGCTTTAATGATGCAGTTTCTTACTATATTTACTGCCAGGTAGCAAGGAATCAATGAAGTCTACATCATCATTTATTTGTTGATTATATTTCTTTTTAGTACTCTGAATCTGTAAAGTAACTAAAGGTATCAAATAAGTGTAGAAGAGTAAAAAGTACAATATTAGCCTCTGAAATGTAGTGAAGTAGTACAATAAAGTAAAGTATAGGAACTTGACTAAATGTATTTAGTTACATTTCACCACTGTGGACTCAAGCTGCTCTATTGGACAAAGTAATTATTAGTGTTTTCTGATAACAGAGACTTCACACAGTGTCAGTCATCTCATGTCAATCACTTATATTTCTGCAGAGTCAAATTGAAAGATTTTCATTTTTTTTAAAGAATAAACAATTTTTCAGAGGTAGGGCAAATCCTTGTCTCTGATTGGCTCTCGACATACATGTGATCAGTCACGTGATCACTTCAAGTTGTTCTTGCTTCTTACTCTTCACACTGAGCAAGTTGTCTCTTTAGAGCATTCTTTGGTGAAGTTATTTATTCATGTACAAGTTTGGTTGTATTGGTTTGTGAGGAAGATGTATTTGTGGTTTCTATAAAATCAAATATGTAAATGTTTTACGTGTATCATGAAACATGTTTTAGAGATTAGTATTAAGATCTATTTCTCTAATATTTACAGCCTCCGTCTGAAATCCAGCTTGAAGATACAGTTACCAAAATATTTCATGCTCAACTGTCAGCGGGTGTTTAACTGTCACTCTGTCAATAGAAACATATGCAGGTTCACTGAAAACAAAGAAAAACAAAACTACAAATGAAAATCAATTAAAACAATATTCATCACTGACTCTGAAAGTTTGATACAAAATAACTTTGCTGAATGTCCATGCTGTTTCCTGTTATCACATGACAGAAGTCTCAAAGCTGAGGAAAAAGCTAGTCAGGGGAGTATGTTTCTTTTTGTTTTGTTAAACTATCTTTGTCACATTTATAACATTACAATGAATAATAATATCAAAATAATGGATAACCAAGAGAAATTAATTCAACTTTAACTTTTTACACTTTGTATGTAAAGATAAAACTACTTCTGTCCATAACGTTATAGCATCAGAAATAACAAGACATGTGCCAGCAACGGGTGAATCTTATTGGCAGGGACTCGGTTTTGTCACACATTATTTGCTACAGACTGTAATGGAAAGAATTCCTATACCCGCTTTGCGTGAGTCTTTTAATGCTGAAATACATAATACCAAAAACCAGGTTGTCTTTTAAGTATTTATTCTCTGCGCAGAGAAGGTTCAATCATCACAACAGAATGCGTACAGTCTCCGTGAGGAAGAACCAAGAAAAGAGTGAACAAGCTTTCTTTATACAGAAGGAGCAAAGGTGGGGGCCGATGGCCAAAGTTACAGACATTTCAGTCTCAGACTGATAGAAACAATGGAAAACAAACGATCAGCAACCAAACCAGCGTCCCAAAGGCCTTGGTGCTGGAACATTCTCATACAACACAGTTAGTTATTGTGAACAGAGGGAGAACTCTTCTTCTGCACAACAGAGACACGGTGAAGTTCAACTAAGTTCAGAACAAAATGACTTATCCATGAATACAATATACTGAGTAGAAATATATACTAAGTAAGTAGAAATATATACTACGACAAAAATGACCATTACAATCCTCCCCTTGATCATTACATTAGATCACTACAATAGTATATATTCACCACTAGAAGTGGGAATATAAGTCAATAACATTTCATAATGATTTTAATTAAGGACATCATTAACCCCTAGCGTAGGAAAGTGCTGACGGGCTGTTTTGTGTGGTGAAAACACCAAGCCTGGGGAGGAAACTAAATCTTTACACACTTGCCTCTTCATCATCGCTAAAGTGTGTCAGGGATGAGTTTGTATCATAGTTGGGAAAAATGTGTAATTGTACAGTCGTTTGAACAGAGTGCTCAAAGGAACACAGGAGGAGTTGATGGGACACTGATTTGTTGATGGCTCGCACTAAGGGACAGTCTAACAAAAGGATTAACACGTACCATCATCTGGATATTTCACTAGTTACTTTGGTTAACATTGGCAGGGCGAGACTAGAGAAATATACTGACGTGCGGACAGAATAATTAAGTCACTCAGGGCATATCAAAACATTAACACATAATACTCAAAATGGTTTACATATGCACATCATTAATCGATAAGGTAAAGGCATTCGCTGCTTTTTCAAATTGTAAGCAACTCTATGTTGTAGCAAACTAGGGAATGTTAACATAAACATGGCAAGATAAGTCTCCTGAGATGAGGTGAAACACAGACGCTGGACCTCCATCTCTGTTGAACTGTATAATAAGACAGCATATCAGTGAGTTTCATAACAAACAATAATCAAACAACTTAAACAATTTGTAAGAAATTATATATTACCATAATAAACATTCACAATCAACTGTCAGTTTAATTGATTCCTTTATCAAGTAAACCAAAAGAAAGCACTAGATGTTTTGTGAGATCATATTTCTCAGATAACAAGCTGTAATAATAAACATAAGTATTACGCAGAAATGTCACTTTCAAAGTCCTGCTCATCTAAGGGAGGAAAACAGTCGATCATTGGAAACAAGTCAGATGTTGCAGGATCGGCTGAAGGGGAGTAGGGTAGAGGGATGATGGGATGTGGGGTAGGGATGAGGAGATGAAGGGATGTGGGGTAGGGTCGAGGTAGAGGGATGTAGGGTAGGGGTAGGGGTAGAGGGATAAAGGGATGTAGGGTAGAGGGATGAAGGGATGTAAGGGAGAAGAGGAGGGTTTGTAGAAAGGAGGTTAGGCGATCGATGGGGGACCGTTGATGTCCGGTGGCTGGAGGGAACTGGAGACTTGTAGGGTGGGGTTTGTCTCTTCGGAAGCTCTGGCGGTGCAGAGTCCCCCGTTGTTCCTGAAATCCTGCGAGAGAGAGAGAGAGAGAGAGAGAGAGAGAGAGCGAGAGAGCAAGAGCGAGCGAGAGCGAGAGCGAGAGAGCAAGAGCGAGCGAGAGCGAGAGCGAGCAAGAGAGCAAGAGCGAGCAAGAGAGCAAGAGCGAGAGAGCAAGAGCGAGAGAGCGAGAGAGCAAGAGCGAGCAAGAGAGCGAGCAAGAGAGCAAGAGCGAGAGAGCAAGAGCGAGAGAGCAAGAGCGAGAGAGCAAGAGCGAGAGAGCAAGAGCGAGAGCAAGAGAGCAAGAGCGAGCAAGAGAGCAAGAGAGCAAGAGCGAGCAAGAGAGCAAGAGAGCAAGAGCAAGAGAGCAAGAGAGCAAGAGCGAGCAAGAGAGCAAGAGCGAGCAAGAGAGCAAGAGCGAGCAAGAGAGCAAGAGCGAGCAAGAGAGCAAGAGCGAGCAAGAGCGAGAGAGCAAGAGAGCAAGAGAGCAAGAGAGCAAGAGAGCAAGAGAGCAAGAGAGCAAGAGAGCAAGAGCGAGCAAGAGAGCAAGAGCGAGCAAGAGAGCAAGAGCGAGAGAGCAAGAGCGAGAGAGCAAGAGAGCGAGAGCAAGAGAGCAAGAGCGAGCAAGAGCGAGCAAGAGCGAGAGAGCAAGAGCGAGCAAGAGAGCAAGAGCGAGAGAGCAAGAGAGCAAGAGCGAGCAAGAGAGCAAGAGAGCAAGAGCGAGCAAGAGAGCAAGAGCGAGCAAGAGAGCAAGAGCGAGAGAGCGAGAGAGCAAGAGCGAGAGAGCAAGAGAGCAAGAGCGAGAGAGCAAGAGCGAGCAAGAGAGCAAGAGCGAGAGAGCAAGAGAGCAAGAGAGCAAGAGAGCAAGAGAGCAAGAGCGAGCAAGAGAGCAAGAGCGAGCAAGAGAGCAAGAGCGAGAGAGCAAGAGAGCGAGAGCAAGAGAGCAAGAGCGAGAGAGCAAGAGCGAGCAAGAGAAGACAAGAGTCGAAGAGGGAGTGAACGGCGGTTCGTTGTGCTTAAATACTCTGTGCAGAGGAAATGAGCTGTGTTCTAGGCGTGGCCCTGTTCCTGAACAAAGTTTATAAAACTACATTTCTCATGCATCAATTATTAGGAAACACGATTATTATTAACAAAAACACAGAAAACACATTGAACCTCTTAGGCCACACCATCCCAGACCGCGGAATGTGTGCCATGGTGCTGGAGATCTGCATTCCATCGCCGTTACTTAGGTGCTCGATGTGTTGTTAGCAAACAATAGACAGAGAAACAGAGACAGCAGCAGCATTTTCCGTCCAATAAATGTCCATCATACTACTTAATAAGTGAAAGCATAAAAACAATAACAAAACATCAAAGAACACAGGCATTTTAATGTTATATGGATTATACTAAGAGTAACATATTGAATAAAAAGAATGTTTTAACAAACATTCTGTGTACTGTCTTTATCAGCTGCAATCATCATTTTGTCTATTCTCTCAATTTTGCATCATATCAAGGTCCCTACAGGAACTCCTTCTGAAAACAAGTATAGTTTGCTGCATCGGGTGAGAAACAGGGTGTCATTTTGTTTAAACAGGTGGCAACAGATAGTGTAGAGTGACACAATTGTTGCGACTAGTCTGTTTGAGGAAGAGAAAACAAATTTGCACATTTGAAACCTGTTTGGTCATTCTCCCAGCTTGTAATGTTCGTGTGGTTGTATTTTGTATTATTAATTGTAGTTTTTAATCTACCTAACTTATTAATTGTCATTTTTATCTGCCTACCTTCCTACCATATATTGGACTAATTATTATTATTAAAGCAAAACATGAATTTCATCTGCTGTGTTCCCCATCGTAATATATATTAATTATTATTAATTATTATTATTAATTATTAAGCAAAACATATTTCCCCTTAGCGATCTAATTTTTCCAATTTCCGTGATGTTAGTTCTCCCACTGAGCTCCTTCTTGTTTCTTACAGACACCCCTAAACCCTCTCAGCGTGTTAGTATTTTCACTGGTCCGACAAGTGGCCCCAAAGGCTTACACCTCCCGGTTCCTCCAGACTCACCCAGAGGGAACAGGTGACTGCAGATTTAAGAGTTATCAGTGGCACTTATTTTGTTGCGGACAATTTGATTCACCTTTTTTATGCTCTGCTATCTGCTCTGCTAGCTGTTGGTGTGCTTAACGGTCCCTCCCCCCCCACCTCGGTGCATTTCAAGTTTTCATAACCTTGTGGACTTGAGTCCTCCTGAGTGGGAGAGGACGTAATTTATTTTCTTTTTAACATTTTTCTGTATTTTCTCCCATATGTTAGAAACGGTTTAGGCTCGGCTAGATATGTGTTCTTCATTTTTATTTAATTGTACTATTTATTCTTTCAATCAACCCTGCTGACTGTGGGTGATAAGAGCAATGATAATTGAAAAAAAAGAACTTTTAAAAAACTTATCTTAAAAGAAAGTGCTTGATTTTAGAAAGATGAGCCTTGTGGCCGAGGCTGCTGACAGGTATTTGCTTGATTTTTTTCACATAACTCTTCTTTTTGTTTCCCCTGAAGTAAAGTTCCAGCTACTGCACTCATGCCCTCCTTGACAACCTCTCCATCAGTGAATGGCTTTTTATGTTGACCCAAAATCCAAGCAACTTTCAGGGAACATTCGTAAGCACGTCGTTGGGCAGTGAATGAATTTGTTAATATTCTGGGGGAACGTTCATATTGGGCTCTTAAATCGTTTATTTTCTGTGCCCTCAGTTCGGATTGGAGTGGGTATGTTTGGTCTCATAGTGGCGTTTCACATTGGCGCTTTGAATAATGGCCACGGGTCCGTGTACGTTTTAGTCATCTGTTTTACCGTTAATTCGGAAAAAACAAAATACGGAAATACCACGGAAATACCGTGGTATTCTCGTTTTTCGTTTCAAACTAAAAACGGGAAAACGAAAATGGGCGGTCGTATTTCCGTTTTTGGTTCTGAATTGAAAAACGGAAAAACTAAAGAACCAAAGAACCAAAGTCAAATAACGAGCCGAATTTCGTTTTTGCAAATCCCTTTTTAGTTTTTTATGCGTAACCCATTATGCGTGGAACCCGTGGAATCGGTTACGCGTGGAACCCGTTACGCGTGGAACCCGTTACGCGTGGAACCCATTACCTGTGGAAACTGTGAAACCCGTTACACGTGGAACCCGTTACGCATGAAATCCGTTACGCGTGGAATCCGTTGCGCATGAAATCCGTTACACGTGGAACCCGTTACACGTGGAACCCATTACGCGTGGAACCCATGGAATCGGTTACGCGTGGGACCCGTTACGCGTGGAATCCATGGAATCGGTTACGCGTGGAACCCGTTACGCGTGGAATCGGTTACGCGTGGAACCCATGGAATCGGTTACGCGTGGAACCCGTTATGTGTGGAATCGGTTACGCGTGGAACCCGTTACGCATAGAACCCGTTACGCATGGAACCCGTTACGCATGGAACCCGTTACGCACGGAACCGTTACGCGTGGAACCTGTGGAATCCTTTACGCGTGGAACCCGTTATGCTTGGAACAATTTACGCGTGGAACCCGTTACGCATGGAACCCGTGGAATCGGTTCCACGCGTAACGGATTCCATGGGTTCCATGCGTAACGGGTTCCGTGCGTAACGGGTTCCGTACATAACGCATTCCACGCGTAACGGATTCCACGCGTAACGGGTTCCACGTGTAACGGGTTCCACGCATAACGGGTTCCAAGCGTAACGGGTTCCACGCGTAACGGGTTCCAAGCGTAAGGGGTTCCACGCATAACATGTTCCACGTGTAACGGGTTCCACGTGTAACGGATTTCATGCGCAACGGGTTCCACGCGTAACGGGTTCCGTGCGTAACGGGTTCCACGCGTAACAGGTTCCACGCGTAACGGGTTCCACGCGTAAATTGTTCCAAGCATAACGGGTTCCACGAGTAAAGGATTCCACAGGTTCCACGCGTAACGGTTCCGTGCGTAACAGGTTCCATGCGTAACGGATTCCATGCGTAACGGGTTCCATGCGTAACGGGTTCCATGCGTAACGGGTTCCACGCGTAACCGATTCCACGCATAACGGGTTCCACGCGTAACCGATTCCATGGGTTCCACGCGTAACGGGTTCCACGCGTAACCGATTCCACGCGTAACGGGTTCCACGCGTAACCGATTCCATGGATTCCACGCGTAACGGGTCCCACGCGTAACCGATTCCATGGGTTCCACGCGTAACGGGTCCCACGTGTAACCGATTCCATGGGTTCCACGCGTAATGGGTTCCACGCGTAACCGATTCCACGGGTTCCATGCGTAACGGGTTCCACGCGTAAATTGTTCCAAGCATAACGGGTTCCACGCGTAAAGGATTCCACAGGTTCCACGCGTAACGGTTCCGTGCGTAACGGGTTCCATGCGTAACGGGTTCCATGCGTAACGGGTTCTATGCGTAACGGGTTCCACGCGTAACCGATTCCACGCATAACGGGTTCCACGCGTAACCGATTGGAACCCATGGAATCGGTTACGCGTGGGACCCGTTACGCGTGGAATCCATGGAATCGGTTACGCGTGGAACCCGTTACGCGTGGAATCGGTTACGCGTGGAACCCGTTACGCGTGGAACCCATGGAATCGGTTACGCGTGCAACCCGTTACGCGTGGAACCCGTTACGCATGGAACCCGTTACGCATGGAATCCGTTACGCATGGAACCTGTTACGCACGGAACCGTTACGCGTGGAACCTGTGGAATCCTTTACGCGTGGAACCCGTTATGCTTGGAACAATTTACGCGTGGAACGCGTTGCGTACAGAATCTGTTACGCACGGAACCCGTTACGCACGGAACCCGTTACGCGTGGAACCCGTTGCGCATGAAATCCGTTACACGTGGAACCCGTTACACGTGGAACCCGTTATGCGTGGAACCCCTTACGCTTGGAACCCGTTACGCGTGGAACCCGTTATGCTTGGAACCCGTTATGCTTGGAACCCGTTATGCGTGGAACCCGTTATGCGTGGAACCCCTTACGCTTGGAACCCGTTACGCGTGGAACCCGTTATGCTTGGAACCCGTTATGCGTGGAACCCGTTATGCGTGGAACCCATTACACGTGGAACCCGTTACGCATGGAATCCGTTACGCGTGGAATGCGTTATGTACGGAACCCGTTACGCACGGAACCCGTTACGCATGGAACCCATGGAATCCGTTACGCGTGGAACCCGTTACGTGTGGAATCCGTTACGCACGGAACCCGTTACGCACGGAACCCGTTACGCATGGAACCCGTGGAATCGGTTACGCGTGGAACCCATTACGCGTGGAACCCATGGAATCGGTTACGCGTGGGACCCGTTACGCGTGGAATCCATGGAATTGGTTACACGTGGAACCCGTTACGCGTGGAATCGGTTACGCGTGGAACCCATGGAATCGGTTACGCGTGGAACCCGTTATGCGTGGAATCGGTTACGCGTGGAACCCGCTACGCATGGAACCCGTTACGCATGGAACCCGTTACGCATGGAACCCGTTACGCACGGAACCGTTACGCGTGGAACCTGTGGAATCCTTTACGCGTGGAACCCGTTATGCTTGGAACAATTTACGCGTGGAACCCGTTACGCGTGGAACCTGTTACGCGTGGAATGCGTTACGTACACAATCTGTTACGCACGGAACCCGTTACGCACGGAACCCGTTACGCACGGAACCCGTTACCCACGGAACCCGTTACGCACGGAACCCGTTACGTACAGAATCTGTTACGCACGGAACCCGTTACGCACGGAACCCGTTACGCGTGGAACCCGTTGCGCATGAAATCCGTTACACGTGGAACCCGTTACACGTGGAACCCGTTATGCGTGGAACCCCTTACGCTTGGAACCCGTTACGCGTGGAACCCGTTATGCTTGGAACCCGTTATGCGTGGAACCCGTTATGCGTGGAACCCGTTACACGTGGAACCCGTTACGCGTGGAATCCGTTACGCGTGGAATGCGTTATGTACGGAACCCGTTACGCACGGAACCCGTTACGCATGGAACCCATGGAATCCGTTACGCGTGGAACCCGTTACGTGTGGAACCGTTACGCGTGGAACCTGTGGAATCCTTTACGCGTGGAACCCGTTATGCTTGGAACAATTTACGCGTGGAACCCGTTACGCGTGGAACCTGTTACGCGTGGAATGCGTTACGTACACAATCTGTTACGCACGGAACCCGTTACGCACGGAACCCGTTACGCACGGAACCCGTTACCCACGGAACCCGTTACGCACGGAACCCGTTACGTACAGAATCTGTTACGCACGGAACCCGTTACGCACGGAACCCGTTACGCGTGGAACCCGTTGCGCATGAAATCCGTTACACGTGGAACCCGTTACACGTGGAACCCGTTATGCGTGGAACCCCTTACGCTTGGAACCCGTTACGCGTGGAACCCGTTATGCTTGGAACCCGTTATGCGTGGAACCCGTTATGCGTGGAACCCGTTACACGTGGAACCCGTTACGCGTGGAATCCGTTACGCGTGGAATGCGTTATGTACGGAACCCGTTACGCACGGAACCCGTTACGCATGGAACCCATGGAATCCGTTACGCGTGGAACCCGTTACGTGTGGAATCCGTTACGCACGGAACCCGTTACGCACGGAACCCGTTACGCATGGAACCCGTGGAATCGGTTACGCGTGGAACCCATTACGCGTGGAACCCATGGAATCGGTTACGCGTGGGACCCGTTACGCGTGGAATCCATGGAATCGGTTACGCGTGGAACCCGTTACGCGTGGAATCGGTTACGCGTGGAACCCATGGAATCGGTTACGCGTGGAACCCGTTATGCGTGGAATCGGTTACGCGTGGAACCCGTTACGCATGGAACCCGTTACGCATGGAACCCGTTACGCATGGAACCCGTTACGCATGGAACCCGTTACGCACGGAACCGTTACGCGTGGAACCTGTGGAATCCTTTACGCGTGGAACCCGTTATGCTTGGAACAATTTACGCGTGGAACCCGTTACGCGTGGAACCTGTTACGCGTGGAACGCGTTACGTACACAATCTGTTACGCACGGAACCCGTTACGCACGGAACCCGTTACGCACGGAACCCGTTACGCACGGAACCCGTTACGCACGGAACCCGTTACCCACGGAACCCGTTACGCACGGAACCCGTTACGCACGGAACCAGTTACCCACGGAACCCGTTACGCACGGAACCCGTGGAATCCGTTATGCGTGGAACCCGTTACGTGTGGAATCCGTTACGCGTGGAATCTGTTACGCATGGAGCGTGTTACGTATGGAATCCGTTACGCACGGAACCCTTTACGCACGGAACACGATTCTTGATGCCAATTTCTTGATGCCAGATATAGGAGTGTGGCCGGAAGTGGGGGAGTGGCTGAGGTGTGGCCCTGCTCCTGAAATTCAGCTAATGTTTTTAGCTTCCAATTAATAACACTATTGGTGCAGATATTTGCACAGCCATTCAGGCTGCCATTATAGCTTGTTTGGCAATCCCAGTACTGATGAATTTGTTAACATCTTTTTTTAATATCATTAAAGCTTCGTCTGCTTCAAGAGTCCAGCACAATTTATCATATGCTGCCATTGGTTTATCATGAATCAATTTTGATAAAGGTTTTGCTAATTCAGCGTAATTAGGAACCAATTTCTACAGAAATTAGTCATTTCTAAGAATGACATCATTTGTCTTCTTGGTTGCTTTGAGAATGCTTCTTTTCTCTTGTTATCTAATGATCGGCCATCTTTAGATGAATCATAACCCAAATATTTCACTTTTTCTTTCCAGAGTTGGAGTTTGTTTTTGCTTACTTTATGATCATGTTCATCCATATAAAGTAAGATTCTTCCCCTAGTGGGTCGAATTTAGCTATTTTAATTGCATTTGTTGTTTTTAAAGCCTCTTCCTCAGCAGAGGAGAGAGGAAAAAGTGTCTAATTTATTTTGTTTAAATTTAGATAAGAGCACAGCCTTTGCTGTGACCGTGACCTAGTTTATCAAGACCGTAGTAATAATTTGGTGAGTTAGAAACCTCTTGCACACAACAGTCAATCGTTTATTCGAACCACTTTCATTCTCTGCCAAACAGGTTAACTGGACAGTTTAACACAAATGCTGTTTTGTCTGTAAGCCTGTTTTGGGATCTTATGATCGTGAATGGTACCGATAGATATTCTGCTTGTACATGCTCCAAAATCACACAAAAAATACTACTTCGCACCCCTCAATAACTCTAACCCCACAATTCTATTTGATATAGTTCTAATATTTCTATCTATTATTCTTTACTGTCAGTCTGTGTCCCTTTATCAGTGTGTGTGCGTGTTTTTACATGACCTGATTCATCTGTTGAATGTGGTGTCCTGACGGCCTTTGTGTACGTTTCACTAATTTGTATTTAACATTTTTATCTTTAATAGTTTAACTTAACTTAACTTTCTAAAACCTTAATTTTTGTTCGAGTACATCTGGTGTGTGGGTGTGAGTGGTGTTTGTATGGTTTCTAATGTGTGTATTGAATGTACAAGTTTGTCATAGGCAGAATCTAAAGTTAACTCACCGTCTGTTGTAATGTGTGTGCGTCGTTGGTCCATCACTGGGTCCGCCCCGCCGCCTGCTCCTCCCCTCCTGACGGCTGATGTTGAGCCCTCCCACCAGTCCTGTTTCCATGGAGATTGTGGGCAGTCTCTTAAACAATGTCCAAGTTGCCACATTGATGGCACACAAAGTTTTCAGCTGGTGTGTGTTTTCCAAAGTCAATTTTCCTCCTCGCCTGTCATGGCCTGATTACATTGTCAGCTGGGCATCCTTGAGTTTGCGCTGACGAAAGTCTTTGCTTGTTCTCCTGCCGTTGTAGTGCTCCTCAGCGTGTTGAGCATGCTGCAATATCATTGCAGTCTTCCATATCACACAACTCTCTTTAGTGTGATGTTTTTCAGATTCATAGATGGCAGGAAAGCCTTCTTACAAAGTTCCGCTGGAGACGGGAGGAAGAGAGCGGCCCAACAGAAACAATGTGAGACAGAGAAGGAAACCCCATGAGAGATTCAGAGAGACTTAGTGTAACAACACGAGGTGGACTCAGAGCAACACTTCCTGTTTAAAGACAGAAGATCAACATAAAGCACATGAAGTGTGAATGTGACACACTCACGGAGGCCCAAACAATATCTACTGAGGGGGAAAGCTGACGTTGTCATAGAAGTAGCAAAACATGTCAGAGCATGTTAGACCCTGAGAGATAAAACAGCAGAACACACACCTGTAACTGTGCTGAGCTCGTTCATGAGCCTCTCTTCTTCTGTGGTTATTACCATTTATAATGCATTCAAATGTTTCATCATACATATAATAATTTGTCTGAAACATGTTTGATTCTTTCATGGTGGTGTGCTACTGTATGTAGTATCGTGTATGTAGTAGTGTATTATAGTGCATATGCTGTGTGTTCATAGTGTTAATGTGTAAACTATTGTCATGTTCTTACATTCTGAATGATTACAGTAGTGTTACATTGTAAAGAGCTTACTGCTTACTTCACACATTGAGAAGTACACTTCATACGATGAGCTTATGAGATCAATAAAACAATGAAGGTTTTTTTAAAGTCCAATTATAGAATACAAAGAGGTGTATTTATTACATTTGATTCTTGAAATACACTTTGCCAAAGATACTTGCATACTTTTCCTCCAGTAACAATTTCACTGCGGGGCTTTCATCTTTTTGAGTGGTATTGATAGTTTTACTGAAGGAACTAATCTGAATATTTCTTCCACCACTATTTGCATATTAAACCAGGTTGGAATCAAATGGCAACCCTGTTTCACTCTGACATTTTAGTGTTGATTCTGTTTTGTTTTGATATCGCCAATTATCACAGAATATACCTTTTGTTTTTCATCTTGTCCTCCATCATCAGAAAACTGTTTTAGGAACAGCACATTCTACCAGATGAAGTAAAAAAGGGGGGGGGGGGGGGCTGCCCTCTGTTACGCAAGAGGGAAACACTGCAATCTCTCCCCCCACTCTCACACAGTCACACCGCCCCACCCATCCCTCCAGCAGGAGCTATTTAACATGTTTCTGTCAGCAGACTCTCCGTTCTCACTGAGCTAGAACCAGCTTTCTCTGTGTGTGTGTGTGTGTGTGTGTGTGTGTGTGTGTGTGTGTGTGTGTGTGCGTGTGTGTGTGTGTGTGTGTGTGTGTGTGTGTGTGTGTGTGTGTGTGTATGTGTGTGTGTGTGTATGTGTGTGTGTGCGTGTGTGTGTGTGTTATGTTGAGCGAGAGTGTTGTTTTATTGGGGTGGTGGTGCAGTTGGGGGAGGGGGGAGGGAGGTCCAAAATGCTTCACAACGGGGAGACAGAGTACCAGAGACGGTAGACGATCTTTTTGAAGATCTCAGATGTCTGCTGCCTCCCAAAAGCCTCTCTCTGGATCCCGTCCCCATTGCTCCAGATCGTCATGTCTCTTTTTATGACTGAGGCCATGCCACTGTCTCTGCATCCTCACAGGCACCAAATGACCTCTACTGTCATGTCGGGCTGAGCCGGGGAAACGTTAGTCAGGAGTGAGGAGCAGAGGAAACACTGACACCTGGTGGCAGGAAAGGGTTCGGTTCATGTGAGAGGACTGCAGCCTCAGAGGACTTTGGACATTCTATAACTATTTAATACTAGATTATATAATTACACCGAAACACTATCACTCAATCTGAATGTCATAATAAACGTATTAGTTACATGAGCAATCTTATACTTGTAGTTGGTCAATTTCACATCCATAAGGATTCTCACAATCCTGGTGTTGAAATCAAGTTGTACATAAACACATTAAACCTTATGACAAACACAACAAGAAAACGTACATTATTATTTTAGACAATTATTTTCTGTAGCCCCTGATTATGTTTTAATTTTCTTATGTTATTATTTGTTATTATTTGTTGTTCTTGCAAGAAGAGGCACAGTTACACAGAGTCACAAAGAGTGTGTAGAAGTGTGCGCTACCAAGTTAAATTCACACACAGTTATAAAGAGAGTGATCAAGGGTGGGGGCCTGTGTACTGGAACATCCTGTTTCAGGCCGTGGCAGTTAAAGAAGTAAAAGAAGTGCTTTATCTGTGTAACAACAGACACACAGATGTATACGTTTTATCCTTAAGGCATAGAACATGTGAATATACAATAAGTACTTGTTATCCAACGCAGTGAAGAAGAGGAGACTGTATGTGTGCAGGCAGTCAGCTGCATGGATCACAAGTTACATGATGAAGCTTATGACAGACTGTTACAGAAACAAGTTATAGAACAGTTTACTTATAAGAATATGAAATACTTATAAGAATATAATATTTCCATTACCCAACAGCAAGATACATTTGAGCACGTATGTTAACACAAAGGGTGAAGGTGTACTGAGTTCAGAGCGTTTTGTTTGCTTCCAACAACCAGTAATGTTGCAATTTACATCCATGTCATTCCAAGATATCATCACTTCATCATATGAGATATGTGTGAAATTATCATAATTATGCAAATGAATTATTGAGTTATGGTCAAAAAGGTGTGTTGTGACGTCACAGTGACCTTTGACCTTCAGTTCATCCTTGAGGTGGAAGGTCAACATCTCACTTTGAAACAGTTGAAAACACCTTCTGAAGCATCCTAAACAATCTCTCCTGTGGAAAAAGGTTCATGCTCAACTTCAGGTGGACTTATGAAGAAGGGATGCAGGCTACCCAGAGTCAATCGACACAGTCAATAACAATTCATATGACTTTATTATTCTTCTGTGCAAATTCAAAGGATAAGACTGGTCTCAATAACAGACGTGTGTCCTGGGCCCTCTCAGGACCACGATCCGGCCCTGCTGTCTCGTCTCTTACATGCATCAAGACGAAAAACATAAGACGATACTGCTGACCGGGGATCAGTCCAGCAGCTAAACAGCAACGACGAGTATTTGATCAAGTTTAGTGTTTTTGTTCTTTCTTACATTTCAAGTACAAATTTGAATGGCGACTGAGATTCTTGTTGAGAAAACCAACCTCGCTTATTCTCACAAATACATAATCAATAATTATTTGTCAGCTGTTTAACGAGATGTAGAGATCCAGAGATCATCAGTGGGTGACGACCAGTGTGTTCAGGTCTTCTGATCCTGGTTCTGTTCCCAGCTTTGACCCCTCAGATGAATTCTATAGTTATATCACTAAAACAAGTAAACCGACAAACAGAAGGTGCAGAGTTCAGGGGTCTTACAGTCACACTCACTGTAAAAGGTGCAAACACACACACACTGGGCGACCTTTACAGTGGTTACTGTTGAAGGTGGAGTCAGCGATTCTGCAGAAAGAGTTCATATTTGAACTCAACAACCCACTGTTGGGGTCAAAAAATCTAAATGACTAATTATAATATGTGGGCTTACAAAGTCTGGTGTCCTCATGTGAATGTGTGTGTGAACTTACTCTGACATTAGGTTCTAGAGATGTTTAGTCTGCTGAGAGAGCAGAATGTCCTGAATTGGAATGATAATAAGAACTGTAGAAGCATTGAGACCTTTGTGCCAGAAGTTGCAGACACTCTTCTCAGACTACATGGCGCGGACGCCATTTTGTGTGTGTGTCACCTTTTGTGACGAAGACCTGATTGTAAACCAATCCTGTGCCAGCCCATTGCATGTTGTTTACTCAGTATAAATATCAGAAGCTCAGAGTCAGAACTACGAGCGGCCTTGATGTACATATCCTGATGTGAATCAACTCTGTCTCCTTCTTTGCAAAGAATAAATTAAATGTCCTGTGATTAATGATTTTTCAACCGGTCTCGAGTGAATTTTTCCAACATAAATGGTCCTTCGGAGCCGGAAATCAACATCTCCTACTTCTCTCCAGCTTTGATCCTGAAACCGTTTACGGGAGAGTCCAGGACTCTTGACTAAAGACCTCCGCCCTATTCTCACACGAGAATAGTTTGGCCAGGAATCTGCTGGCTAAGGGGGAGACGGAGTGACGATATCCTTTTGGGTGAACCAGGCCGTGTTGGAAATCATTGCAGGTAATAAGAACCACAGTTAGGTGCTCTAAACCGGGTTTAGACGCGATAACAACCAAGTTAAGTAATCTAAAAACAACATTTTAGACGAAAATAACACTTTAGTAAACCTAAGAAAGAGATACTTCTATTTTCGCTAATTCAAAAGTCTAGGAGACTTATTAAATCATTCAGTTCTGGGAAACTGGAGTGAGGTAACCTGAGATTCGGGGAATCCAAAATAGCTATTAGTCGGAGGACTATTAAACTTAGGTTCAAATAGTAACCTTAGGTTCGGGGAACTTTAAAAAACTATTCGGTAGATTGTAACCTTAGGTTCGGGGAACACTAAAATTGACAAATCTACCAGCTTGACCGTGGCTCAGGGAGCCTAAAAATAACAGTTTAGTGAACTAATTAAAGAAAGACTTGCAGACTTTCTAAATCAAAATTAAATCAAAATAAGAAACAATGGGGTCGAACGCGAGCAAAAACAGTGAAGATGAAACTTTAAAGAGATAGATAAGATATATGAAGATGAAATATGAGGACAGCATTAAACATAAAAAGAGAGAAAAGAAAGAGGGTTTGACCGAAGCGAAGATGTGGCTGAAAGAGGCGCAAGAGCGCAAAAAGGGAGCAGAAAGACACAGACTGAAACAACAACAGGTAAAACAAGACAATGAAATAATTCAATAAAATGTGGAAATAACGTGACTAATTCTCCTAATTTGTATCCAAGCGTATTAAATGGTGTGCAGAGGGCGACCTCCTCCGGGTTCGCCTCCCTCTGTTTCTACTTCAGCCATCTCACAACAAACTCCACAGCTTCAACAGCCTGACCCTCCACAAACTCCGCTCCGCTCTTCTCCTGCCACTGTTCTGGACATGCCCAGCCCGAACGCGAAAAATCCCAGGCCAGACACTTCAGCTGAAATTGTGTCTGCGCTGACCAAACTCATGAGCGAGGACTCCAACGGACCGCTCTACAGGCCAGCATCCACCAGATCGGACACAGAATACGGTGAGCAATACCCACCAGTAGTATTATGGTGTACACACAGCAACAGTGCTGCAGCGTAACCATTGAAAGAAAAAAGGGAAACAAAATATGCTATTTGGCTATGATGATGCTATTTGAAATATCTGAACCTGTTTGTTCTAATGTGTGTTTCCGAGACAATCAAAGACGCGGAGGCAGGTGTGGACGGAGCAGTGGAGGAGGTGGAGAGAGCGGATGGACGGGAGGTTCACGGAGTGGAGCCTGCTTTGTATGTGAAAGAGAGTGGACAGGGGGAGGACGGAGGAAGAGGAGACCGTCAGGACACCACATTCAACAGATGAATCAGGTCATGTAAAAACATGCACACACACTGATACAGGGACACAGACTGACGGTGAAGAATAATAGATAGAAATATTAGAACTATATCAAATAGAATTGTGGGGTTAGAGTTATTGAGGGGTGCGAAGTAATATTTTTTGTGTGATTTTGGAGCATGTACAAGCAGAATATCTATCGGTACCATTCAGGATCATAAGATCCCAAAACAGGCTTACAGACAAAACAGCATTTGTGTTAAACTGTCCAGTTAACCTGTTTGGCAGAGAATGAAAGTGGTTCGAATAAACGATTGACTGTTGTGTGCAAGAGGTTTCTAACTCACCAAATTATTACTACGGTCTTGATAAACTAGGTCACGGTCACAGCAAAGGCTGTGCTCTTATCTAAATTTAAACAAAATAAATTAGACACTTTTTCCTCTCTCCTCTGTTGAGGAAGAGGCTTTAAAAACAACAAATGCAATTAAAATAGCAAAATTCGACCCACTAGGGGAAGAATCTTACTTTATATGGATGAACATGATCATAAAGTAAGCAAACAAAAACTCCAACTCTGGAAAGAAAAAGTGAAATATTTGGGTTATGATTCATCTAAAGATGGCCGATCATTAGATAACAAGAGAAAAGAAGCATTCTCAAAGCAACCAAGAAGACAAATGACGTCATTCTTAGAAATGACTAATTTCTGTAGAAATTGGTTCCTAATTACGCTGAATTAGCAAAACCTTTATCAAAATTGATTCATGATAAACCAATGGCAGCATATGATAAATTGTGCTGGACTCTTGAAGCAGACGAAGCTTTAATGATATTAAAAAAAGATGTTAACAAATTCATCAGTACTGGGATTGCCAAACAAGCTATAATGGCAGCCTCAATGGCTGTGCAAACATCTGCACCAATAGTGTTATTAACTGATTCAACAGAATCGAAGAATTGAAGATGCAGATGTGACTATGTTTGTTGATGGCTCATGTAAAAAGAATTTGGATGGTACAAATGCAAGGGGATATGCAGTAGAGACAAATAATAAAGTGTTAAAATTTGAAACTCAAACACCACATTTTTCAGCCACAAAGCTGCAGAACTAATCGCTCTCACAGAGGCAAACTGGGAAAAGACAAGGCCATTTACAGATAGTAACTATGCATACTCATGCTGACATGTGTTTGCTCAGGCAATGAAAAAAAATAGAGAGATGCAGTACAATTCGGTTTATAAGTGCATAGCACACAAAACAGGTACTGACTCCGTTTCAACAGGAAACAGCAAAGCTGATGAGGAAGGCATGGAAACGAATGCTCCACAGCAATAAAAAAAGAAAAAAAACCTATTGGTCAAAACAAAACTGCAAAAAAATAACGATGGTTTCTGGGAATGACCTGAAGGCAAACAAATGTTACCTGAGACCTTATATAAAGATACGACTCTTTTGAGCCATGGGTTAGACCAGTGGTCCCCAACCACCGGGCCACGGACCGGTACCGGGCCGTGGGTCATTTCGCACAGAAAGAATTAATATATTATTTCATTTTCTCGTTCATTTTCCCGAGACACGCAGCAGAAATAGTCCACCAAAAGACATTCCTTTACCGTCCACGCTAAAGCTACCTACTTAGCAACATTAGCATTTGACCATGCTTCGAATGTACATTTCGGATTTCCTCTCCGGCAAACACTTCAAACGTTACCCGGGGAAGAGCACCCCCGAGCAGCCAGTCACACTGCAGAAGAATTCTGGTTTGGTACTCACAATTTTGAAGAAAAATCATAAAGAAGTCCTCATATTTCCTTTTTGACGGCTGATTCGGCTTTTGCTATCCATTTCCTGTCTAATAAAGTTTCTTTGAACGAAGGGGGGGGGGTCAAATAAGCCCGGCGGACGAGATTTTACGAGTCGAGCCTCGGCATTTTACGCCGGGTCTTGGGTGCGTAAATCGGCAATCTTCGGAAAACTAAAGCCTTTCGGAAAATTTCGTTGACACCACTCCATTGGCTAGATCCAGACACGTGCATAGACGTGTCATTGAAAGAAATCGACCAACCACAGGCTGAGAAACGGCCACTCAAACACCCGCTATAACGCATGGAGCCGTCAGTCGGCGGCCCAGAGACGCCTTGGAGAGGGTTCCAGCTCTCCAAAATGATTTTAAACTGCTGTATGTGATAGATTGTGCATGTACAAGGATAAAGGAAGTTAACTATATAGTTATTTAGGTTGTAAAAGTACAATGGAACAGCTGGAGAGGCTGTTTCTCAAATGACGACCTCTCGTGACCTCTCGTACGTTTATGTCTCTAACTCTGGCCTACTTCACTCTATTCACTCCAATTCTTTTGTGTGTGACTACTGCTGTCGTTTGCTATGATTGTGGTGGTTTTTAGGCGTTATTGAGCCTCATTTAATATAGTATTATAAATAATAATTGCTTTTTCACCATACGAATTTGACATTTTTCAAAGTGGAGCTGTGTTCCATCTTCATCAGCTATTAACCAGTAACATATACACAATATTTACAGAATTCGTATTAGCAAACCCTTCTTAGTGTTATTAATCCATTGAAATTATTAAAAAAGACCTTGTAGTTAGAGAGTAAGGCCCCTTTGAGTATGGGTATAGTATTTCCTAGGTAAGATAGGGTCCAGAAGGCTAAGAAGACAGAAGAAGAGCCTACAACTTCCAAGAAAAAGAAAGCTTCATTTAACTGACAATATCAGGACTCTAATTAAATATCAGGAGTAATTCTGACTCGCCAAGCCCGCTCTGCATAATATGTGGCCTTAAAAGTATGTTTGAGACAACAACTCTGCTGGTGTTTTGGATTAAAATCAAGGCTGAATATCCTGAGATCGCCACAAAAGCACTGAAAACCCTGCTTCCATTTCCAACATCCTATCTTTGTGAAGCAGGATTTTCTGCAGTGACAGCAATCAAAACAAAATGACGAAGTAGACTGGACATAAGGAACAGACTTCGGGTGTCATTGTCTCCCATTACCCCCAGATGGGACCGTCTCGTTGCAGAGAAACAAGCTCAGGGCTCCCACTGATTCAGCGTTATTGTGAGTTGTATTCTTTATGCATTTTATATTTGTTTTCATGCCGGTCGTATCATTTTATTTCGTTGTGTTTATCCGCCACACCTTGAAGGCCGGTCCGTGAAAATATTGTCTTACATGAAACCGGTCCGTGACGCAAAAAAGGTTGGGGACCGCTGGGTTAGACCATGTCTCAAGAGGTGGGATATATCATAATCAAAAACTACTAAAAAAATAATTTTTAGGTCTAGCATGCACGTTATGTGCAAAATATAATCCATTTCAACACATTTGCATGGATTTCATTGAACTAAACTAATATGAAGGGAAGAAATATTGTTTGACAATAATTGACAGATACTCTAAATGGATCGAGGTATTTCCAACCAAAACACCAGATGCTATTACGGAAGCAAAAGCTTTGACTAAAGACATAATGAATACGTTTTGGAAAACCAGAAATTATTTGTTGTGAAAATGATACACATTTTGTAAACAAGGTGATAAAACATTTGGCTGAGGTATTTGGAATAAACATAAAATATCATTGCTCTTATCACCCACAGTCAGCAGGGTTGATTGAAGGAACAAATAGTACAATTAAATCAAAATTAAGAACACATATCTTGCCGAGCCTAAACCATTTCTAACATATGGGAGAAAATACAGAAAAATGTTAAAAAGAAAAGAAATGACGTCCTCTCCCACTCAGGAGGACTCATAACAAGTCCACGCTCAAGGTTATGAAAACTTGAAATGCACCGAGGTGGGGGGGGGGGGGGGACCGTTAAGCACACCAACAGCTAGCAGAGCAGATAGCAGAGCATAAAAAAGGTGAAACAATTGTCCGCAACAAAATAAGTGCCACTGATAACTCTTAATCTTGAGACACCTGTTCCCTCTGGGTGAGTCTGGAGGAACCGGGAGGTGTAAGCCTCTGGGGCCGCTTGTCGGACCAGTGAAAATACTAACACGCTGAGAGGGTTTAGGGGTGTCTGTAAGAAACAAGAAGGAGCTCAGTGGGAGAACTAACATCACGGAAATTGGAAAAATTAGATAGCTAAGGGGAAATATGTTTTGCTTTAATAATAATAATTAGTCCAATATTATGGTAGGAAGTTAGGCAGATAAAAATGACAATTAATAAGTTAGGCAGATAAAAACTACAATTAATAATACAAAATACAACCACACTCTTCCTCAAACTGACTAGTCGCAACAATTGTGTCACTCTACACTATCTGTTGCCACCTGTTTAAAGAAAATGACACCCTGTTTCTCACCCGATGCAGCAAACTATACTTGTTTTCAGAAGGAGTTCCTGTAGGGACCTTGATATGGTGCATGTTATGTAAAACATCACACAGACAACTGATGGATATGGACGAGGCCCAGGGCTGACACCTGGTGGTTCTGGGGAGGTGAGCTAAGCAGTGGAGCGGAACTTGTGCCTAATGATTTTTCAACCGGTCTCGAGCTAATTTTTCCAACACCCACTCAAATAAAAAAAGATTTACCTTCCCCTTCCCTTCCACTGCCTTTCTCTTTGTCCACCCATGGAAGTGTTCCTCTGTCCTGTGCCCCAGCACCAACGCTCCCTGTTGCTGATTGGCTGGAATAGTGCATGTTCCCCATCAGAGCCAGGGCTGCGTCTGAACACCAGATGTGCACTCACAGAATGGACAGCTAACTGACCGTGAGGAGATATTCACTGACTGTGACCAAAAGTGTTCTGATTAGAATCCCTGACTCCACCTTTTAAAGGGCTACTGGTAGTTCCTGACTGAGAACTTGATGCTGTGCTTGTGGAGGCGGTCAAGGAGACTGGTTTTATGGAATGCAGCTCCTGGAGTGTACACCCCTCCCCTGTCAATCACAACAGAGAGAGAGAGAATGAGGGATGAAGCTTGAAGAGAGGAGGAAGGCCGACATAGATGAGACAGAAGGTTTTCACCAAATCTCCCCGTTTATGAAGAGAAAACGGACTAAACTGACCTCCTGGGCAGAGAGTGCAGCTCATTCAGCAAGGTTAGGGCTGCTTGTACCAGAGCAGAGACTGTAGCGACATAACCAGGTTCTGTACACCAGAACAAACACATCAAGATAAAAACAGCTCCAGAAATGCTCAACGTTCACTTCATTTTTGAACAAATTGTTTTGTTTATTAGCGGTTTTCAAATAACAAAGACCAAAGTGAATTGAAGTGTTTAATCTAGATTTAAGTAAATGAGTCTGAAAGGAGTTTAACCACACTAAACTCCTGTCCAGGACTATTGAAATGCTCGCGTGTGCTTCAGCTCATCACTTCTCACGAGTGCCCGATCGCTACTGAGCATGAGCAACTCTCAACAGAGAGAAGGAAGCGTGACGGCTCACTCCTTAGCTACTTCTATCATCAGCTCTTGAAAAAGAAACGTGTTTGATTCTTTTTTACCACTTACCAGATCGAACAAGGGAATCGCTAGATGTACTATCAACCCCGCTTACACCGTCCTGCTGCTCTTAATACTCCCTCGGGCACCAAATGTGGATGAATCCACCGCAGGATATAGTCCCCAACAAATGCACGATTTACTCCTGTTTGTGTAAGATTCTCTAAAAACGACACGGAGCCTTTTGATACAGAACACCAGTCTGATCCTTTAACTGCTGAAGCTGAATGGGCCTTTTTCACAGCACTACTTGTACTACTACACAGCAGGAAAAGCACAGGTGTTACTCATAACCCCTGATGAAATAATCATGAATTGTATAATAAGGATATATGTTTCCATTAAACACAACTAGAAGCCATGTGTACTGTACTTTACCTGCTCCTATGACCTGAGTGCAGATCTTTGCGTTGGGTCGGCCCTGCGTGGGATCTGAACCCTCTAAGTAGCCCTCCCCAAAAAGTGTCAAGCTGAAACACGTGTCTTCTATCAGAGGGAAGAGAAAGAACCGAATGAGCGGACAAATCCATGAAACTACTGCACAACAAAGTGAGCAGCTAAACACACTGTAGGAGAGACATCTGGTATATCTTCTTATATTTGGGTGTTTTTGTATCCCTCCTAGTAGCTCATAGTTTTGGACCAGATTTGGTGAACAAGCCAAAGGAGAAGAGTGATGTGAACTTTAGGAAAGACAAAGAACAAATATATCAATCATATCAATATATCAATACATATACTGTATATGTAAATGTCACAAAATGGTGCTTACAGCAGAATTATATGCTCAGGCTGTAAGGACCATTTACTGACTCCATTGACTCTCCATGACTTGCAGTGCTGACAAATGAAGCATTAAAACTGTATAATTCATGTTGGTTTGAGACATTTCTACACTCACAAGCATCAAGTAGTACAACAGTAGTACAACAGTAGTACAACAGTAGTACAACAGTAGTACAACAGTCGTACAACAGTCGTACAACAGTCGTACAACAGTAGTACAACAGTCGTACAACAGTCGTACAACAGTAGTACAACAGTAGTACAACAGTAGTACAACAGTCGTACAACAGTAGTACAACAGTAGTACAACAGTAGTACAACAGTCGTACAACAGTCGTACAACAGTCGTACAACAGTAGTACAACAGTCGTACAACAGTAGTACAACAGTCGTACAACAGTCGTACAACAGTAGTACAACAGTAGTACAACAGTAGTACAACAGTCGTACAACAGTAGTACAACAGTAGTACAACAGTAGTACAACAGTAGTACAACAGTCGTACAACAGTCGTACAACAGTAGTACAACAGTAGTACAACAGTCGTACAACAGTAGTACAACAGTCGTACAACAGTCGTACAACAGTAGTACAACAGTAGTACAACAGTAGTACAACAGTCGTACAACAGTAGTACAACAGTAGTACAACAGTCGTACAACAGTCGTACAACAGTAGTACAACATCCAGAGGCTGAAGGATGTGAGACGTGTGTGGTGTCAAGTGTAACAATTTTACTTCGTGCACGGACCCAAAACGTACACGGACCCTCCGCCCTGTACTGTGTCACCGTGTAGTTAGTTGTGTGTAGGACTGCAGCAGTGCGTCTCGAGGCAAAATGGTCGTTGATTCCGTGGTGTACATTGACATCTTGTGGCGAAGCTGAGGTACTACATACTTATGGCCAACAGGAGCATGTGTGTTACAGTCGAACAAGCAAAATATCTTGATCATTCAATTTAACCGATTTGGTGACGTGAAATCTCCCACCTAGCAGCAAATAAGGACAAGACCGAGAAAAGAAGACACAATGGCAAATGTTCCTTAACATTTATTTAGTCTTACCTTGTGGCCACAACTGAACATAAATATAGAAACATATAGCCGTAAGGTGGATTGCATAATGCAATATCCACAGAGACAATACAGAAGTAACATTCATCACTTTGCAAACAATTGGGAGTTCAGAAGGAGAGATATCAAATAAATTGTGTTGAAATCAGTAAAAACATCAATAAAAAAAGGGAACATGCTAATTAGATTAAATGTAGTCCTTTTCAAAACAATGTAGTGTTGACAGCCGTGTTTTTCTCTTACTTGTGCAGACAGGACACACAGCTGTTGGTCCACAAAGCTCTGTCTTCTAACAAAAAACAATACAAAGACAGCATCACCCATGTCCACTCTCCCAATGCAGATACAAGAAGGCTCGGTTCTAGAGCTAAGTGGAGATAAACATGAGCGATATAAAAGAATAGACTTCATCTTCATTTCTTCTGTACTTTCGCTGGTTTTTGAACGTGACCTGGTGAGACACACAATCCTCTCTCTGCATTGGGTTTCTGCTATCATGATGTAGCCGTTAGCACACTGCAGGAGGAGACCGGAAGTGATCATGAATCCATACGCTCAAGGGTGAACATGAACACACGAGGACAGTGCCTGAGTTTGGAGTTAAATGATCCTGACAATCATTATGACTACACATGTAGAGTGTTATAAGTCAATAGACCTGATATTTCCATAGAGCCACACTCTCCCTGAATGTACACATAGAGCATCATTCACGCAGTCTGTAGTGGGATGCTGTGCTTGATGGGGCACTTTGTATATTTATCAGTATCATACACACTACAATGTTTCTCTTTGAGTTGGTCGTATATATGGATGACAAGAGGAATGTTGAGAGTAACCACTTGTATTGAGGTAAACACGCACGTTGTGAAACTATCCTTTTCAGTGAAGGGATCAGAAAAGGCTCCTTTGGAATCAGGGTTTTTCAAAATAACATAAATCTTTGTTGTTGTGCTGTGTAAGGTGTACAGACCCACAATATATTCATTTAACGGAGATGGGTCAGTCAAGGAAAAGACAGCGGTAACATGAATTAAAAAAATAAAATCATCTTTTGGCCCATTAATCGTTAAAATAAATAAAAAACACGCGTACAATCCGAATGAATCCAAAGACAGAACAAGAAAGACAAAGCTAGCTACAGACGTGAGAGAAACACTTACACACAGACGAGCTACTTCTCCTGTTCAAATAGAAATAATGTTGAGAGCCCTCTTGTGTATCTTGTGTAAATATCCCCACAAACAGTAGTGAATTAGGTTTAGAACTCTGATCCCACAACATGCACGTTTGCGACAGTTTTTACTGTTTGGTGCTGCATTGAGCACCGGTTGGTTATACGTAAATCTGAGGCAGATGGCTCAAAGTCGTAAGTCTTAGTGAGCCAAAGAATCCAAGCTCCAGTCAGATGAATGCATGTCGACCCCACGCCTGTTGAGGTGGATATTGAGGTGGAAGTCTCCTCTTTATTTCACGCTGTCCATCGCAGCAACAGGTGTTCTGAAACGTCCCAATCTGGAACGCAGATGAAAGGGGGTCTTAAGTCCGGAGGGGCAGCCAGTGGGCGAGCCCTTCAAAGAACCGCCGCACGTTCATGACGTAGAAGTCGACGTTGTGAGCGAAGTCGGTGCAAATGTTGGAGTAAGTGTCCGCCAGCGTGCAGTAGAGGGCCGTCCCGCCGATGCTGATGACCACGGTAACCAGACACAGCAGCAGCAGGATCAGGCAGGAATCTCCACCCGTCTCTTCTGTGGAGGAGAAATGGACACATGTGATGTGCTTTATTTAACTCTTTATATGTGGCTTTTTTCTCAATAAACTAGAATGTGGCTTGAGCTTTTCTGAAAAAACAAATGCACTGTATGTACATTGCACTTCTTAGTTTGAACACTAGATGTCCCTGTCCTTTGGAACAACCACTTGACCTACATTGATTACTAGATGAAAACATTTACATGAGTTGATTTGCTAAACATGGCGGGACCGGAAAAGACAGAAGAGTGACGAAAAATGTCTGAAACGTTGGTTTTTTTTGTGATTGCTTGAATCTGTTGCAGTGATTAAAGAGTATTATGTTAGAAGACATCCGTCCCACACTTTACACACTAGCACATGGGCTTTTCTGGTAGACACACTGATTTTCTGCCAGTGTAACTGGTTAAAAAGTACATTGCATTTAGTATTGTTTAGCCTGTAACTCCTTTAAGTCAGGCCGCCCCAGTTAAACAGTTAAACCGTACCTTGCTCAATGCCTTCCTCTGGCTCACTGAAGCGAACTTTGCGTTTGGAGTTCTGTTTAATGACAATGTCGCTCGGAGGAGGCAATCCATCCAGCGATGCTCTCCTCCTCTTCAGAATGGAGACCAGACCATCAGTGGAGGAGCTCTGAGGGAGACACGGAAACCAGAGAATTGACCATGAATGTCTTCTTCTTGTTTTCAGGAAGTTTTTAGGTTTCACTTTACCCAGAACCTGTTTAGTGGACAGGTACTAGTATAGGATGGTGTATGTTAAAGGGGACATGTCATGAAAAACTCACTTATTCAGTGCTTGTGCACATACATTCAGGTATGTGGAGTATCTACGGACTCACAAACATGAAATACAACAACCCAGTCAGTTTTTTGTGGGCTGCCTGGATTAGAAAACGTGATTTAATTGGGCTGCCCTTCCTCTGTCACACGCAGGCTCATTAGAATATACCAGCTGAGCCAAAACTGAGCTTGGCTGAGGCAAGTAAACACAGAGCTGCAGAAGCACATGTGCACCAACACTGAAGCACAAATAATGTGTTTCAGAGGGAAATCATGATTGGGCAAGCTCAACATTCAGACGGAGCAAAGTTACAAGGATATATTTGTGACTTTACTGACTGATAATTAAACTGCAGTTACACTGTACAGTCAACTGAGGTCAGTAATGAGATTCATTCCTAACCCTAATGAGAACCTTTTGACCTGATCAGTCTCTAAACAAACCGCAGAGCAGAGACCATAACACACAGCACGGTCATCTGCTGACCGCTGAGGTGGAGTCATTTCTCAAGCTGTCAGCCTCATCCGCTGCCATAACTTATAGGTCAATTACTTCCTGAGGCCAGTGGGTCGATCACATTCAGTCAAGTCTGTACAGAGGCATGTTAGTATATCATGTTGGACTTTAAATATTCTGGTGCTCAAGTCAAGTATTTTATTTTATTTTATTTTATTTTATTTTATTTTATTTTATTTTATTTTATTTTATTTTATTTTATTTTATTTTATTTTATTTTATTTTATTTTATTTTATTTTATTTTATTTTATTTATTTTATTTTATTTTATTTTATTTTATTTTATTTTATTTTATTTTATTTTATTTTATTTTATTTTATTTTATTTTATTTTATTTTATTTTATTTTATTTTATTTTATTTTATTTTATTTTATTTTATTTTATTTTATTTTATTTTATTTTATTTTATTTTATTTTATTTTATTTTATTTTATTTTATTTTATTTTATTTTATTTTATTTTATTTTATTTTATTTTATTTTATTTTATTTTATTTTATTTTATTTTATTTTATTTTATTTTATTTTATTTTATTTTATTTTATTTTATTTTATTTTATTTTATTTTATTTTATTTTATTTTATTTTATTTTATTTTATTTTATTTTATTTTATTTTATTTTATTTTATTTTATTTTATTTTATTTTATTTTATTTTATTTTATTTTATTTTATTTTATTTTATTTTATTTTATTTTATTTTATTTTATTTTATTTTATTTTATTTTATTTTATTTTATTTTATTTACAGTTGAAAAATAAACGGTCTCTAAATTGCTCCAATTTTAATGATGATGATGATATGAAAACTATATATATATCTGCAATAAGCCACACCTACTATTGCCTCTGTTGATGTCTTTAATCAATACCACAAGCTCCATTGTTGTTTATAGGTTTATGTTCACATGTGTGTACATATATATATATATATATATATATATATATATATGTATATATATATATATATATATGTACACTTTTCTTTGGATATATATTTATACTTATATTGTATATAGCTGTTAAATGTTTATACCTACATCTGTTCTACTTTTTTGCTGCCCTTTTATTCTTTATATATTTGTTCTTGTTTATTGTAAAATAGTGTTTGTACATTGAGGGCGGAGTGGAAACCGGAGCCAAGTTCAATAAAGCTGATTCTGATTCTGAACTCATGTCAAATTCTGTCAAAATTAAGTTAAATTCAAGAGAGGTTGGTCATACAAGTATAGTTTCTTTGAATTTTCTTGCTATATTGGCCAACTGCCATTCATTTATTCCAGCACTGGGCTTTTCTGAACAAGTTGTCTAGTGACACAAATTGTGTCTCAGAGTGAGTGCAAAAGAGAAAGTTTTTGGGTAAAAACAAACAAAACCCTCATAAAGAAGTCCCCCCCCATGCCCCACCCAGTCGATCCTCCACTGGATTACATAACAGCCGTGATCCCATCCCTGCTCAGCCTTCAGCCTACGCTGCTTGTTTGGAGTGGCTCAGATTTCATCTCCACCTCTCGGGAGAACCAGGCCCCCTTTAGCTCAGTGTTGGAGCCAGAGCATGATGTCCTGGCTCAGGCCCAGTAATCTGGCACATTTGGCGGGGTAAACATGCCCAAGTGTCTGACCACACCAGCGAACATGGGTGGAGGTTTTTGGACACAGAGACCGTGGCGATGATCTCACCAGGGGGCCGCAGAGGTCGTTCACAGGAGTGTCCCAGCAAAGACAAAGAGCCGTGGCTCAGAGACAAGAACTCATAGTAATGCAGTGTTACTTTCTGCAGGCAGACGGTATACACAGGAGAGACCAGAGAGAGGAAGGAACGAAGGAAGGATAGATGCATGGATGGTGAAGAAATTAAAGAAGGCAGAATGGAAAATTGAGAAAGGTCAAGAGAGGGATTCAGGCCAGGAACAGATATGTATACCCCTCCTGCTCTTTCTTATACATTCATCTCATATCCAGATCATGTTTTGTCCCAATCTGTTCCATCCTACTGAAATGCAGCTCCTCCAGTAACAATAACAGAGGTAAAGGCAGATGAAGTGTTTTCCTACCCCCTCTGCGTGGGACAGCTTGGCCAGGTCCTTGTCTGAAGCCTGGGGGACTCCTGTGGGCCACTCCACCTTTACCTCCTCCTCTGGCGTCTCCTCACACGGCTCCTCCTCCTCTTCTACTTCCTGTCCTTCCTCACACGTCTCTTCTTCTTCTTCTTCTTCTCCTCTTTCCTCCTCCTCCTCCTCCTCCTCACCTCCCTCCTGTTGGCCCGTCTGTGGTGCGGGAAGCTCTGGGTTTACGCTTTGCTCTTGTTCTTCATCCTGGCGTGTTGTTTCAGCCTCGTTAACTGGCATGCGGGAGAAACACGGGAGATTGGTTATTGATTATGGATTATTACTTAAGCCTTACTATATGTGTATTGATACAGAGGGCCTGTGTAGCTTAATGTGTCCATGAGTGGATTAGAAGGTCATTATTTGAAGTAATGTTTATAAGTGAAGCTTAGAAATGTGTACATTAATACGTTGAACTCTTCTCAATCAGATGTTAAAAACTGGGAAATGTGAATAACCTTTAAAAATGTCTGTTACACCTGCACTCAATAAAGAAATGAATACAAAAAAAGACATTATTTAGCCTGTTTAGCGTCATGTTAGCATTGTCACTGTGAGCGTGTTAGACTGAAGTTAGCATTGAGCTGTACTGTAACAACAATAATCCATGTTTACCTTCATCGTGACAGCGCTGCAGCGTCTCGCTCTCACGCTGAATGTCCTTCAGTGTTGCATTCATTGTGTTCTGTGAAATCAAACACAGTTAACGACCATGCATCCCTTAGGATAAAGATCAGCATGAAGGGAAGGTTCCCATGTCTCACCTGGTCCACACTGGTAGATGGTCTGAGTGATGCCAGTGATGTCAGATAGAGACAAAGGGCAGCCAGGGCAGGAGAAAGAGAACAGAGAGAGGCTTATGTTGAGAAATGCCAGAGGTTGATGCTGTTGCTTAATATATTAAAAAACTAATATCTTCTTCAGGCCTTTCCTGCAGAAGTTGGCTCATTTTTCTCCAAAATCAAGTGACTGTGAGCTGCAATAACATACCAAGAGAGTCACAGTATCCGAGGGACACAACAACGCCTGGCATGCAGGAAATCACTATCCTGTGGAAGTCTCTTATGCCCCGTCAGAAATATTGATTTTCACAAATGATTCCCATGTGTGTCTGTATCCTCAGTGTGTCTTCACACAATACCAACGTGTTGGACTCCTCAGCGTGTCCACATGGGAGACGAAGATGGAGGTCAATGGGCGCTAAAAGGTTTCTGTCCGACAGTGATAGTGTTCGGAGGAAATGGAATCTGAGAAGCGGAGCCGTTTATAATGGAAGTTTGTGCTGTCTGTATTTGTACCTAGGGGAGGGAAACATTAAAGATATCATGAAGTTCATCTGAATGTTGTGTTGATGTGCCCGTTGTATACCGGAGGTGTGTCCTGCAGATCTGGCTCAGCGTCTCGATGTGTTTCTGACTGATGCCGTCCGTCTCAGCGGGCCAAATGCTTCCGTCGTTCTTCTTCTCTCTCCACTGGCTCTCTGGGAACACACGTGGAGTGAATGCAAAAACCCACTTATTATTTCTTCATGTTGCACAGACTTACATGAAGGTTTTTCATCACGGATAATATTTCCTAGAGGGGATGAAACATATGCATGCAGTACCCCAGTTCTCCTGCAGGGCGGCGAGGTTGGAGAGCAGGCGTTGGTGGTAGAGCTTCTCCAGCTGCAGGAACTGGATGGCCCACGGGTCTGGTAGCAACGTTAGTTAAGACGCCAAGCGAGACATTCGACCTAAACGTCCCTGCACCTTTAAATAACTCATAAACGAGGAAAAATCAGAACAAAACGAGAGGGCGGCAAAGTAAATGGAACCTAGAGGTCAGAGGGATCCTCATGATGAAAAGGTGAATTAGAAGAGTCTCTCACTCATTGTATGTCAGTCAGGGCAACAGCAAGAGAGAATTATGTCAAAAGATAAAGGATTGCAACATGTCCACTTGACAGATAGCATCAAGGCCAGAGGCAGAGGAAATGACCCATCAACCAAAAGCAACATGAGCGTAGAGAGAGAGAGAGATGATGATAGATTGAGAGGCTGACATACATTTTACCAAAACAATAAATAAAATACTAAAGTACATTAGAGATTTAAAAACACACATGTCGCTCTAGTTTTGGATTTGTTACTGAAGAGGAGTACTTCACACTTTGCACTTTTTCATTTTGGGGCATTTAATGGATCCTATTTGATTGAATAGATGAAACAAACCGTGTCCGTGTTCTGATCGTTGATAGATTGTGTTATCTGCATACACTCAAAAAATATCTATTCTATCAGTTTGAGCTTTTAATACTTCCAGCACCTTGTTTAAATTAAAGCCGGGTGAAGCGGTGGTTATCCTGCATCATGATAATGCAGAATAAAAAAATATATATAAACAGTTTTTAAAAGCAATATAATCAACAGCCGTGCCTGATCCCTGCATGGATAACAATCAATGAATCATGAGTTCAGAAACAGTGGCTCCTCCCCCCCGTTCATCAAGCCTTCTCACTTTCTCTCTGCCTCCCTTTCTCTCTCCCCTCACACCACCCTCCCTGCGGCTGAGGGCTGTTGCCAGACCAACGGTGCAAACAGAGCCAGAGGAAACTACTTCCAGCCAACGTGTGGGGAACGCCCAGTTACTGAGAGACAAAAGAACTGATAGAACAATGAGACGGCCAATGATGTAAGATACACAGCCAAACATGAGAAAAACGATGAATGAAAGAAAGTTTCTGCTCTTTGACATATTCTTTTAACATTTTCATTGCTTATTGCTTATCTGATTATCAGATTATTATTCCTTTTGTTGCTGTAGTGTCACCTGTTGGCCTCTACCAGACCAACACAGGCCTCTAATTCAAGAAACGCAAACTCGTGAAGCCCAAAACCTGCTCTACGTCCCTCACCATAAGTAAACCATCTTTCCAACAAAATAAGATTTATTTAAGTTATTTAATGATGGCATGGGCCAGTGTGGCTCAGTCACGACTCAGCTGGGAAATACTAGTGACTAGCAAATGTCACAATCAGGAGGCAACCTCTCGTTCTGTACAATGAAGCCAATGCGGAAGTGTCTTAAACTCTGATTGTATAGACGTCTATGAGAAAATGACTCTACTTCTCTCTTGATTTATTACCTCAGTAAACATTGTAAACATGAGTTTATGGTCTCAATCTCTAGTTTCAAGTCTTCTTCAATACAGCATGATGTTCATTTAGTACATTATGGTCCATTTAGAGTCAAACAGACCATAAAGCAGGGGATGCTTTAGGGGCGGGGCTACACAGTGATTGACAGGTCTCTACCCTTTCACAGTGTGTTTTCAGTTTGTGAAAGTTAATTGTAACATTTTCACCTAAAAATGTCTTATTCAGCGGTCAATTGTACTTAGCTCCACCCTCTCGTGTCACTTCTGGTTACAAAATAACACGATGTCAACGCCAAAAATGTCAAACTTGAGGCTTCAAAAGCGTAGTCCACCAACCAGTGGTTGATGTCACAGTGACTGCGTCACAATGCATAAAAACACAAACAAGTGAGGTCACTGCACTTAAAAAGGATACAGTCCTCTTTGAGCGAGTAGGCCTCTGCGATCTGAAAAAGAAGATAATTGATTAAACAGCCGGTACAGAACGTTGATTCACACAGAACTCCACACAAACTAGTGCAGCATACAGAATCAGATATCAATTGTATTACTGGGTCATGTGTCACCATTAAGCCGTGAAGCATCAAAGCACACAGTGACAGTAAACTAAGCGCTGAAAATGATGAAACAATGAAACACTAATTAGGCTGTATGATCAAATACAGATGTTTTTGTTTGACATTCACCAAATTCCTTGAAGATCACATGACAGAGTCATACCAAGAGCCAGAGCCATGGAGACACCCTGCATGTGAGACATGAAGTCACATGCAACTAATTATGGTTCGGATTATGGAGTCTGTGGGCTTTTTTTGCTCTCCACAACCAGTAGACTATGACTTTTACCTCAGATCTTCTTCTGTCATTCCATAATGCTTATTTCCATTATCAGCATTATCATTATCATGAACCATGATAGCTGTAATACGTCACAAATACCCATTATAATTTCTCAAAGCGGAGATCAATCAGATTGATTGTTGAATAAGTCCTAAACCGAAAGTTAATCCATAGAAAAGTATCCAATCCATGTTTGAAAATGTTTGTCATTTTGCCTAAAATATCTAACAACGACTATTCAATAACCAAAATAGTTATTAATGATGACTTTTCTGATAATCAACTGATCGAATAATCAACTAACCAGCTCTGGTTAGTTTCCTTTAACCTTTCTGCAACAGGTTTGCGTTGGATCAGGGGGCTCACCAAGCCCCCCAGTGGCCGGAGCCAGAAATGCATGTCGGGATTTCAATATGATCTAGGCTATATTATTTTATTATAACAGAGAATGAGAAACCAACAAGATAACCTTTTGTTGTCTTTTTATTTCCCAGGTGGAGAACCTAATATACAGTACAGACCTCTCTGTGTTCCAACATGTGCTGAGGTTCCTATCAGACGCCATGGGGTGGGTCTATCAACGAGCCTGCAAGGCTAATAGCAGGGAGCAGTATCTGGTTCACTGTCGGGTTTTGCGGTTTGTGCAAGATCGGTTTCTCGCAATAATTTATCACTCATTGTCCACATACATTATACATTTTCAACAAGGAGTTGGCGCGCTGGGTGCAGCACTTTGTCCCTCCTCATTGGGTACAATGGAAAAAAGACGTGAAATTAAAAAACGCTTTTGACACAATGAAAATGCACCTGCTGGTATCCTGATTATGAGCCTAATTTTTTGTTTTAAAGCCTCTGTTGCTCTGTCACTGAGCCTATTTTTTCCACTCCCAATATATAATTTAATTGAGTCAATGTTGGTATGTATGCTAAAAAGAAGACAGCAAACTGGTTGGTCTATGGCTGGTGTTTTGTGTACTGGAAGGAGTTTCCTCATTCATTATCTGCAGAGGACCCTGATGGTTTATGGTTCTCCTTTTTGTGGCAAGTCTGGCTCACCGCCTGCATGCTGGTCCATTCTTCTCACCAACACTACCAGCCATCCTCAAGTTGGACATGTACACATTACTTGTCCTCTAGATTTCTTTTGTGAAACCTCAATACTTGTATCGCGATCGCAGCCTGGTTGGGGTATGAACTTGTGTGGGCTCTATGTGTCAGCATGTCTAGGTAAGCGTTGCTGTAGGTGTCTGGTAAACAGAAGCCCTGCTCCCTTCAGTCGTATTCAGAAAACAGACCATTTATCTACTCAGTGAGAAGACTGTCCACCAAGTTTGCAAAATGAAAATGAAAATGGCTCAAAACTCCATCTTCTGTTTTAAATCAGCCCTAATGTTGAAAGGCCAGTTCTGAGATCGAGTCGACCTTACAATCACAGCACATACCTGTTCTCTCCTTTCTGTGGACCGGAAATGAATCTATCATCAGCACTTCACAACATCTGGTGAATCAGAGTTAATGGTTATCTGGTGATAGCGATGTACTTTCCTACGCTGTGACAGGAGTGTGTAGATGAACCTTTAAGTTGTTATCATTTTACTCATTTAGCGGCTGGCTAGTTAGCTAGCTAACGTTAGCTTGCTAATGCCACCATGTTTTCATGCTAGCGTTGCACTGACTCCGAAGCTGGTGCCCGCTCTCTTCCCAGCAAAGTAGTCTCCCAGCGGCAGGGAGTGCGGCTGATGGACCGTCTGGGTGTAATTCTTGTCTCATTTGAGGCCTGATAAACAGTAAATAGCCATATCACTATTTCACAAGCTACTGTAGCTGTCATGTTTGTCGACGCTGCTTTAAGGCTATCGTCATACGGAAGTGGAACTGAATGCTAACTATAACTAAATGCTAACTCTGATCCTGCGTGGCTCTCACAGTAACAGAACAGAACGGGCCCCTCCTTTCCTTTCTTAGTGTTTGAGGAAAAGCAGCCTCGCCTTTGTTCCCTGATTACTGGAGTTGGCAGTGAAGCAAAGTAAACTACAAGCTTCTCAAGGTGCTGGAAAAGCTGGGACAAATGGATCATGTTGTCTAATCGCTGTTAGGAGATTGTGGTCTACAAAGGATTGCTCAAGCAACATGAAACCAATGTCTTTTGCCGTGATCCTTTTTCAACTACACTGCGCGAGACTGAACCAAATTGATCACACTGCTAATTAGCATGTCTGTTTGAACACCGTATTTGTGATCTGAGGGAGCGGTGGCAGTAGGGGAGAGAATATTAGACATGTTAACAAAAGCGTATAGGGTTGCCAGTTCAAATCCCCGCTCCTGCATTGTAAAATGGTTGCAAAATGTTCAGTAACTACTGCTGATGTCTCCTTGTTGGATTTACAGGTTGCAGCATTTTACTCTAACAAGCTATTCTGATTCGCTTGAGGAACACCAGCCCGGGGGGTTTGTCATATTTCTCTCAGCTAACTGAGAAAACAGACTTTGGAATGAAGTCACACGGGAGGACTGCCATACACACACATACTGTAGATGCAAGCACACAGAGACTCACAAACATATGTATATGCATGCACCCACCCACGCACGCACGAAGCCCTTCTGTCTGACTAAATAAAGACATATTCCTTCTGGATTTGGGAGACAAAAAGCCTCCCACTTTCTCTCGCACAAAGACACTCACCTGGTGCAGGGAGTGTGGCAGCATTGTGTAGTCACTGTTTTCTCTGAGGGACTGCAGGGAGGCCAGCAGCTCTGGGCTGGGGCCCGGCAGTCCATCTCTGGAGACACTTCCTGGAAACAAACGACACAAACAAATGCTTTGGTAATATTATGGTATAGCTCCCAACTGCATTGATGTGTAAATTCTTATCGGTGGGGTTTCTGCACTGCATTTTCTTATGTAATAAATCAGTGAAGGTAATAATCCATCCATGTTTGCATTGTGGGAAATGTAGGATCCAGCAGTTTTTTGAGTTTGGGACTAAATTAGGGACTAAAAGTCAGGATGAGAGTGAGATGAGGAGATAGACACTACTCTCTAGTATGAAGCTACCACCAACAGCCCATTAGCTTAGCTTAGCATGAAGACACATGGGGGTTAAAAGCTAGCAGTCCAAAGACATCCAAGGACTGATTTTGGCGCAGTCACTTCCTGAATTCTCCCCTTGTCGCTGGAAACCTCACAGTTACGACCAGAAATGTCCTTTTTATGCTTCAGCGCCGGCGACAGCTATAGCCGAAGGCTTTCATTTTTACAGTTGCCCGTCCGTCCATCTGTCCCGTCCATTCTAATTGACACGATATCTCGGGTACCCCTGGAGGAAATTTCTTCAAATTTGGCACAAATGTCCACTTGGACTCAAGGATGAACTGATTAGAATTCGTTGGTCAAAGGTAACTGTGACCTTAAAAAACATGTGTTTGGCCATAACTCAAGAATTGAAACAAATGTCTAATAGGATAGAATTATGAAGTGGTGACATTTACGACAGACATGGACGTGAACTGCAACTTGACTGGTTGGTGGAGGCATAAAACCACAAGCTGGTAATTCCAGTTTTCATTCGTTATGCTAAGTTAAGCTAACCATTTCCTGGCTTTCGCTTCGTATTAGATGTACAGATTTTTCAGAGTGGTATCGCACTCCTCATGTAATTCTCAGCAAGAAGGAGAATCTGTATTTGAAATGACAGTCAGTTGTTGACTACATGCAGATGTTGTTACAACTGCTAGGCTATACATATGGCATGAGTTAGACAATATTGTGATGTTCCCTCTAACTGGACCTCGTTGAATGTTAATTGAATACCCCTGGCCTAGGGAATGCACTATGTCAATGAGTGTCCTGTCAAAGATAGAAGTACAGGGATATGGTGTGTGTAATGGTAAATAGACGTGTACTTGTATAGCCACTCAAAGCTCTTTAACACTACAGGTCATCGTTCACCCATTCACACCCATTCTTACACTGATGGCAGCGGCTACCATGCAAGGTACCACCTGCCCATCATTGAAAGACAACCCTGCTCTACCACAGTCGCCCCAACACATTTGTTTACAGCCATTAAAGCATTACAATCAAGCTGCTTTTGAACAGATGTTTTCTTTACATCCATTATTGTGAGTGGGTCGGATCTTGTCAGTAGCTTGCTTTGTCATTCTGTCCTGGTCCACAGCAGCCTGCAAAACCCAGTACCATGTGTGCGTGTGTGGTGTGTGTGTCCCGGCAGCCCTGGAGGACCTGGTAGATGCTAAAGCTAAACCTGACAAACGGGCTGTTACCTCAGCATGTCAGCCCCTCGCCTGCAGCCATTACTGCGACAATTAGTCGCCATTAACTACAGCTGTATAGTGCACCTCTTATGTAACATAAAGTGTCAGCTCCATCTGTGTAATGCATTGCAAACATCCAGGCCTATTGGCCATGGCTTCCTTACAGCTTAGCATCATCCTGATCATCTTAAGCTCTGTTATGTTCCGGCGCTCTAGAGCAGTTTGTGGTAAACTGTGGTCCACAGATGGATGATAAGCCTTGAGTTGTTCTGAAAGGCTTTCAATCAGCAGTTCTCTTCAGTCAGTCTGGGCTGGTTTAAGATGATAAACTATCTTTGAGAGGCATTGTAAGGAATGAGTACCATATTTCTGAGTGCCACAACCATCCACCTTAGCTGATACTGGAGAAGAAGCAACATCCCCTGAGGTGCACAAACTTAACAATCACACCGCCGTCATGTATTAGATAAACACAGGATAGAGAAAAGTTATTTTACCTGTGGCACTGTCGATGCACACCCCTTCCTCTCTCTGCGTTGTCCCAGTGTCGGGACCTTTCGGCGGGATGGCGTTCTTGTTCCCCATCACCACCGTCACTGCGGCGATCTTATCCTCCAAGTCGACGTTCCCCAAAAGCTCCTCTGGGACCAGAGGGCCGTGGCTTGTTCTATTGTTTCAAGCCCTCACTGGAAAGACACATTCAATGTTTCTGACTTTTGTGTTTCCTTTGAGTGAGATAAGAGAAAGACTTGGGAGAGTTTGTGTTGCTCTAAGCTCCCAGAACGGATTTAGGGGCGTCTCGAGCGCTGGAGAACGAGGTTTCTGCAGGTTTGGTTAGTTATCACTCGTGACGGACCATGTGATTTAATCCTCCATCGCCTTTCCTGGGTGGTCAAGAAAAGGGAGATTTGAAATGTCCACCATAGTCTATGAAGGCTGGGCAGTGGAGGATGATGCTCTTAGATTCTGCAGACTTCCTGCAGTCCGCTGTGTCCTTTGCTGAGCTTTTCCTCTTCTCTCGTACAGGCAGAATTCAGCGTAGCCTCCTTTTCTTTGTCACCACCAAGCTGTCAAAAAGAATAAGTGTGCTTTAAAAAGAGAACATAATGTATGCCTCATGCATTCAGTATGTTCTGAGGAGGAGGGGACACGCAAACAGAGAACAAGGAGAGAGTTGAATGCAAAGAGATGCAGCATTTGTGGTGAAATGTCAGTTAGGTCCCTAAAGGAAAGGGTCGCCTTTGTGTCTAAACCATAACTGCCCATTGAAGCATGTCAGAGTGCTCCATTCTGAATAACTCGCGGATGTAAAATACTCTGATAATAGTGTGTGGAGTAGAATAATTAGCAATGAGTGTGTTACAGTGCAGACAGACAGCACAGTGTACACTATCAATAATCCATTCTTACATGTTGTTCTACCAGACAGGGAGCTTTAGACGGGAGGGTCAACATTTTTCCAGCATTTCTTATTAAATATTGTATTTCTTTTCAACTGAAAAGCAGGATTTATTCATTTAATTCACTTAGGCATTTGTGGATGTCATTTATGTCAATTACATAAATTTGCCGTACAGATACGGCCTTGTGCCCAACAAGACCAAGACCAAGACCAGAGATGCTAGCGGCTCTGTGAGACTGTACAAGCAGTGCTTTGTGCTTAATGCTAACGCCAAGCAGGCTCACAAGTCCAATTCTGACATGCTGATGTTCAGCACGTTTAACGTTTACTATGTTCACATTTTAGTTGAGCGTATTAATATGCCCCCTCATCATATATCCTATGTTGCATACAGTAGAGTGGTTTATATATGAAGGTACAGCTCTCCACTTACAGCTGGTATTTTATTAAGATCACTGGGACCAGATTTGCGGGGACAACAAGACTTTTTCTCCCCACACTTTCTGGTGTTATGGTAATAAAGTGGTGTGTTCACACTCATGCAACCGTTGTGTAGTAAGTTTATACGTAAGATAACGTTTGACGATTTTTTTTCCGTCTGGCAATTTGCATTCACGTTTCAAAAATCCTAAAAGTGGTGTTCATTCGTGAAGATTATTAAAACTGTTGTCAGGACACCTCCAACTGCAAACACTTTCTATCATGAATTTTTGATGTATGGAGCTTTTATATTTGCTAAACTTTTCTTGAGCAGAGCAAAAAGATGACGTCAATACAATGTAAAGTCTATGGGCCGAGCGGGGACTTGCTGTCGGCAGAAACACTAATGCGCATTGAGTTCTCCAGCATAAGTTCACCAGCACATTACGTCTGTGGTGGCCATTCGTCCGATAAATCAAAAAACAAAGATTAATCAAAGGGCCACTGGTGCACCGCGGGTTTGTGGTTAACGCTGGCTAAAGAGTTCACTGTCCATACAGGAACTCCTGTCGCTGCCTCTCCTGCGCCACCACCCCGGTGCATGCTGGTCCTATACCTGCCTACTCCTATAAATAACCACAGGTGCCTGCAGTGTTACCCAATTAAACAAAAAATAATTCAACTAAACGAATGACTATTAAAAAGAAAAAGCAATGTTAATATATCAAACAAACAATCTAACCTAAATAAGCAAACATCTAGAATAATTAAACAATATGAATAACATAACTAAATACTACAATTTAAAATAACTAAATACTAACTATAAAAATAATTAAATACTAACATCAAATACATAGCTCCTGGCTCCAGTCATCTGAGGCTGGATACCCTGCCACTCATTGTGGTGCCGCTGATCCAGATGAATAATGCCCGGCAAGGTAAGGATTTAGTTCCCCAGGGTTTATCTGTGGCTGTTGACAAAAGACTGATCAGGATGAATGACCTTTTACTGGGCACTCTTTCCCACCTTAAACCAGTCCTGTCACTGTGATTATTGTGGAGAGATACCAAACACAGTTCTGTCAAGGCCTTGTGTTTTTTCATCTTTTGCTGTCATGTATTTCTTAGTCTCTACGTCCCTTTGCACTGTGGCTTCAGAGGCGGTTCGCTGTTTTTATGCTACAGGTAAACACCTGCGTCCATCTGTCATGGGAACCGCATTACAAGTGTGTGCAATTGTATCCAACATCTGGCCGACACCACGAATTCCTCTCTCAGTCGGTAGAGGTTGGATAGACAACGGCTGACATGCTGTAGTTCAATCTATTTCCGCCTCGTGAAACCTGCGGGTTTTATTCAGCCTTGTTGTGAGGGCATGAAAGCTGTGTGGCACTATGTGTTCACTCGGCACGTTAGCGGCAGTCATGTGAACGCCGTGAACTCCGCAGCATGGAATGTGACACAAAAGTACAAGCGCTGGGAGCGCAGAGAGGCTGACTCACAGGATGTGTAGGATGAAATCAGGAATGATGCTGACGAGGCTAAAGATGAAGATCAGGTTTCTCCTGCTACGTAAACCTTTACCTTTTTCCCAAATCAATACTTGGTAAACGTCCTGATTCATACCAGTGTTTTGCTTTTTTTCAGCCTAAATTACATATAACCTATACTTAAAAAAAACATTTTCCAAAGCGGTGATTCAGATGAAATGTTTTTCTTCTGGCTTTCAGACAGCCATTGCTTTATGACAGAGACTGTGCAGAGAACGAATAGCTCAACTTTACACGTAGCCTGGTCGCTATAGTCGTGCAGAGAGTTACGTGAGAAGAAGCTATCATGTCTGAGCCAGGGGACGGTTAGCTTAGCTTAGCATAAAGGCTGGACACAGCTAGCCTGGCTCTGTGGGGTAATAGTCCAGGACATTCTACGCTATATGTATGTATGTATATGTATGTGTATTAAACAAACGGAATATGACATGTTATTAGTAAGCCTGGTGCTGGTGGATTTGAAACAGCACCAGGCCAGCTGCTTCCCTCTGTTTCCAGTATACAGTATATGCTAAGCTAACTGGCTGCTAGCTTTGTATTTACAGTACAGATATGAGAGTGGTATTGATCTTTGTATGAGCATAGTTCCTTTAAAACTGTTATTCTTTAATTATTTATCAGAGGGGTATTTATGGACGTATTTCATATCGTAGAACAAAGCGTTAAAATCTCTTACGCTTGTGTTAACCACAGACCTTAATTCAGGCATCTAACCAAAAACACATTGACTTCAAGACGAGAACCAGAAGAGCTAATATGCTGACTCATTTCTGGTTTTAGCAGTGGTTCACTAGTGATGGCCAGTATATACTGTGGTATCAATACTTAGGTACTCACATTTGGTATCAGTTCCTTTCAAAAAAATATTGATGATGAAATGATATAAGTGGCTGCATCACTTCTAAACATTTTCATCGCTTTTGTTTATTTTTGTATTTAGTTGTACTCATATTGCTTTTTTAATAAATGTGTTATTAATGGCCATTATGTGTCATGTGATTTGCCTTTGAGAGTAATTCATTTTTTTCTTCTTCTAAAAAGTACCATTATATTTAAAAAAATCACAGACCCAATCATGAAATCGATACTGCTAAAATTGTAACAGAAAGTATCGGTATGGTGTAGAATGTTAAGAGTTTGTAATCGCCCATATGGTTCACCATGCTGGAGTCGACCACCTTAACAATATTCTGAAATAAGAACACCAGCAGCCATGAAAGTAGAAACACCTCCATCACAAAGTATCACAAACACCTTCACGAAGTAACGAGCTGAATAAAAACGCATGATAATAATTCATTAATTATTATTAATTATTCCTGAGATAAATAAACTTCCTTCATTGCACATAAACTATGACTATGTCGTGCTTCTATTCACACCGCCCATCATTTAGGATGCATTCACGACCAGTCGCCTGTAGTCTGAAATGTGGAAACTACAAACACTTGATTACAATAGTTAAAAACATATTTGTCCCTGCTGTTCTTTCTACAGTTGGAAAAAAAATGTCGCACAAGTGGGCGGCCGAGTGTGCGTGCACGTGCACGTGTCCGCTGGGAAAGTCAACTTGTGCATCGGCGGCGCGTGCAGCTGACGCTACGAAACCTCGCGCTCAATTAAACGTTATTTTTGCCGTTTTCACGAGCCTTACTTTTTATCACACTCATCACGTGGACATTAACAGTAACACAAGGCACTATAGCATATTTATTGCGCTGCGCCATCCGCCTTAAATCCGCTCTGTGGTTATTAGTTCCATCGGGTGGAGCAGTAACACCCGAGCCTCTGTACTTCACCTTAGTATGCTCCATGTGAGTTAACGACAATCACACGGAATACACGACACAGGACGGAGGCTGCAGCGGGATGGAGAGCTGCACTCACCGCTGGAGGTTGTCTCTCGCAGTTTGTTGTCTCTCAAACGGCGTCGTGCTGTCGGTGCTCCTCCGTGTCGGCCCACCGCAGGATCCACATCAGCCTCTCTGTGTCATCTGTCCGCCTCCGACCCGCTCTCGTGCTTCTTGTTTACGGTCCAATCCGGGGGACTGCTTCGCAGCGTCCTCTCATTGCAAAACATACATCCTCACATGTCATGTTCATTTATTTATATTTTTATTTATTTCACCGTGTGGTGGAACGTCGCCATCTTGTGGCAGATGTGTCACACTGGCTGCTGGCGGTTATGTAACAGCCGATGAAGCGGCCGTGGGGCCGGGTGTTGATGTGATAAACCGTGCGCCGGGTTACAAGGGAAACAGTGAGCATGCGCAGCGTCTTTGCGCTGTATTGTTAGTATTACGTAAACAGAATAGAAACAAAAAAGTTATTCAGTTTCAGATTGAGAGATTTGATCTGAAACGAGGACTTTCCCCGCCACACATCACCACATTAACAGAGCTGTCGTGGATGTGACGAGACAAAAGTCTTAATCATTGTTCATGCATAATAATAATAAATGCATCACATATGCTAACATCCCAGACCAGATGTTTAAATCATGGATGTAATAATAGTAATAAGTGTATTACCACGTATAGTTTCATCATATGGGATGTACAGAAATTGGAAAGAATTAGAAGAATGTACCAAATGAATACGTCAGCCATCAGTTTTACAAAACTGATTACAGCTTGGGAAGCAATGATTGCTGTAAAACAAATAGATAGGGTGACATTTTAAAGGCAATGGTGGGTAATCTGCAAAAACATTTTTGATATTTCTTTGTTGAAAATCTCATTACATCCTGTCAGCAATCAATGAATCAAACGCTCTGACAGCAAAACAAATCTGGTATCTGTGGCTGTCGCAGGACTGTAAAAGGTTTGATCATTTCATTCGGTTCGAACATAATGATGAAACAAACTACCTGTCTGTCTTCATGACCGTATTATGCCTGTGGGTTAGTAGGGTTAAGCCGCTAGCTAGCTTGACTACTAACAACAGCCATGTTTGTAATTTAAGTTTATTATGTTCATTTAGGGGGAGTGGCTTTAGAGGGAGGCTTAAAGGGACGGGTGTCAGTGTTGATGACTTTCTTGGTAGATTTAGCAACTTTTGGAGCTAGTGCTGCTGGCTACTTTCACTGGGAAAGAGCTGGTAACACTGGGCTGAGTTTCCAGTTGGATCTTTTTGTTATCAGAGGCAGAAGTGGTCCTTATTTTTACTAACATGTCCTCTTAAATTGTACAAATGCATAAGACGATGCAACTTGCCCAAACTTCATCCGGAATTAGATGTTCAGCTGTTTGAACTGGCTGAGTCAAGCTCAATTTGTGTTTCCCGAAGTGACAAATATATATTAATTTGTTTTTCATATTTAGAATACATTCACATCAGGCCAATGGATGTTCTGCAGGCTTATTCAGAAGAAGGGCGGGTGTGAGTTTTGTGGAACTTGAAATAAATTAGGTTAAACAATGAGGAAGTGGAGCAGAAAGAGAGTTAAGGAACATCTTTATATGAGTGTGTGTGTGTGTGTGTTTATGTGTGTGTGTGTGTGTGTGTGTGTGTGTGTGTGTGTGTGTGTGTGTGTGTGTGTGTGTGTGTGTGTGTGTTGTAATGAGTCTGGCTTTATAATTGGGCTGCTTAAGGGCTCAACTCAGCTCTCATTACCTTTTCACTCGCTGCAGACGGCATGATACGTCAGCCTTGTTGATGTGTTGCATCACAAAATAACAGGACAATTTTCACTATCTCTCTCTCTCTCTCTCTTTCTCTCTTTGCACACACACACACACACACTCACACACTCACACACAGAGACAAACAAATGAAACAAAAACAAATAAATGTGATGGAAGCATGAACGGCTTCATGATTTTAATTCTTGCAAATCAAAGGACGCCGTTTGTCTACAAACAGAACATAACGGAGAGCTGTGGTCATTTATTAACAGTGACGTACAACATGCACAAAACAGATGTCCAGCGTGTGTGTGTGTGAGTCTTCCCTGTACATTTGAATGCATCGATCCAGGTAGGAAACCCAGCACAGTCCATTGATTATGTGCATCAGTCCATCCTCTCTCACTGGCTCAGAGACTCCACGGGGCTCTTTAGACACGATGACGTTATTCCTCTAATTTAATTACTCCTCCATTACATGTTTTCATTCCGCCCCAATCATTTACTAATGTGTTCCAGTTTATTGATCACTCGCCGCTCAACTGCTGAAGACGCTAAATAATGCACGGTGATGTTTCGGTTGGCAGTAACTTCAACTTACTTAAAGCTGGTCCCTCAGTCCTTCACTCATCCAGACAGAAACTGCTCCTAAAGAATCGCCTCAACCCAGCATCCTTTTACACACAAGTTTCAAAATTATTTAAAATGAACAGATTCATGTTCACAGTTGTATTCAGCTACACACAAAATGGCATATTCCCTTTTTTGAACACTCATTTAAGAATAATGGATGGCCAAAGCTCTTAATCAAAGATGAACAAGGAGCAACTTTAAGGCAGACAAGTCAGTCCATTAGTCTGAGTGCTTTATAACTTCTTCTTTTTAAATATAAGAAACAAAAACAAAATAAATGTATGTGATCATATGTTTAATAAGTAATGCAAGGTGCTCCAATATTTGTCTGTGAGCATGTTAAAAAGAAACTTGGCACCAAATCTTCCACGAGTTGCTTCAAACAAGTGAAATCAGACAAAAACGAGTAACCCTGCACAAATGTTAAGTATCTATAGTAGTTCTATCCAACATCAAGTACTATCAAATATGTACCCCAAAAGAAGCCCGGAGGCCTTTCCAGAGAACCCATAATGCAGAGTCAGATTGTTTTGTCATCTGATTACTCAGCAGATTCTTTGCCAGAAGAGCAATATTTGCCCTGTAGTTCCACTGAAATGTCTTGTTAGCATTAACTGCTGCACTCAGCTGAACTGGTTGCTTTTAAAATACTGTACAATGCTTAAGGTATTTAAAGGAGAAACACGTCTGCAGTGCGCTTAGTGACGGATAACAGAACAAGAGTTTATTTTAAGGTCATGATGTTTTTTGAAATTCCAAAATGTGTCAGATAGAACGGTTGCAAATTGCATTATAGCACATTTGAGCCCTTTGTAGGTGTAAGAATGAAGCTCTGCCATTGGCTCTGACCATTAACCTCCTTGTGAGGACAGACAATGTGTAGCACCTGGTTCATTCAAAGGGACCAGAGGTAACGTGGTAGATGAGAACGTCAAGTGTGCATGTGGCACATTTAGAATTTGTCATCCCAAACATCTGAGAGAAAGAAAATCATTGAACCAGTCCATGCCATAATTCATCTCAGCTTCCCTTCGAGGCTCTCTGCTCTGGCGCTTTTCCGTCGCCGCTTCTTCTTCTGCCGTCTCCTGGTGCCGGCATCAAAGCAGGTGACCATCATGACGCCGGCCTTGCAGAGGTTGAGCCTGTCCTCCAGCCGGGCCGTCACTGCTTCGAGGGCCTCCAGGTGCTCCAGGGAGTCCACCTCGAAGGTCTGCCACAGGTCGACTGCAGGAGGACAGTGATGTTTAACACTTACGTTATTAAAGACAGGGAGTTTTGAGCGGCAAACGTTTTTTTTATGCACCAATCTATGGTGGAAAAGTTTTTATTTATGTAAAGTAAAATACTGAATTCAAGTGACAAGTCAAAATAAAACAATATAATGGAATATGATGGAGTAAGTCAAATATTTATTCTGTCACTCTTTGTTATCTCTGCTGAGTCAACCCACATGTATTCATGATTTACTCTTCTCATTATAGCCTATTATAATATTATGACTTCATTCATTAAATCTCTGATTATTATTTTCTAACAGTGGCCCTAATATTCTGTCGTAGTTTAGTATTTCACCTTTTGGTTTATCTTTTTCTTTCACTAATTTGTGGCTGTATTAGTGCAGCCTTTATGACCAAAATTATTGCTAGGGATAATTCAGTAGACACTGGATATTGATAGGGACATGTCTACCTTACTATATGGGGCTATTGCAGTGGTGGGCCGTCAGGGCCTGCAAAGCCTTCTCTGCTGGCCTAAACAGAATCACAAAGTTATAGCTATTTTATAATTTAATAATTTTTCTTAAATACACTACATGTATTATAATTTATAAAAATATTTCCCCCATTATCTTATTTTCTCATTGCACAGCTACTGTCTTCCTCAGTTGCTCTGCTTCCAGTGCAGCTTGTTTTAAGAAGAGCTTTTATCCAATCAGATTTCACCTCTGTGTCTCTAGGTAAGAAGAGAGGCCCGAGGCCTGCAGACTCACAAGTGAATCCATGTGTAGTTTAAGTGAATGGGGACGATATTGTTGATTGTCATAGTGTTCAACCAATCAGATCTTTAGTTTGACATGTTGGGTGTATTCTTTGATGTGCCAGAGCCTGCTAGCTGGCCTACAAGTACGTCAGCATTATGTGCAGCTCAGTTTTCAGGTGCAGCTCTGCAGTGAGGTGCAGCGTGCGCTGTGATTGGTCAGTGGGCGAGCACATGACTATCGTGAAACGAAACTTAACGTAGCCAGCAGAGGCTTAGTCGGAGTAGTAAGAGTTCAAATTGAAAGATATGGAAGAAATTATGACATTTTTTGCATTTTGCTTGGTGTAGATCTTTTTTTTTTTTACCTAGCTTTGTTTTTTTAACACTCAATGGCTGAAGGAGGAGAAACGGATTTGTGAGTTGGGATTTAACCGTGGGATTAAACTCTTTGTCAACAAAGAAAGGAGGATGGAGTTTGTCTTTAAGTGATCAGCATTTGGTAAGTTAACTGCGTTGGTTTTTTTACATCTAATATCTGAATGGCCCTCGAGTGTGTAGCAGAATACGTGTTGCTGCTGTTGTTTTCCCGTTAAGCTAGTTTAGCGTAGCCTCGTGCGGTCCCTCAGCTGTTTTTGTTTTAGTTTTTTTTTGTTCCGGTTCAGAGGTCACACAGGCAGTTGTCTCCTACGTGAGCGCAGAAAACATTATATTTCCTACAATTTAAGCTGTGGAGTGCAAGGCCTGCCACTGGGTTATTGTATTTAGACAATATTTACGATAAGGTTAAAGGGGAATTTGTGTAACAGCGCCGCACTCTTTGAGTACAATAACATATAATGTGCTTTATAGGAAATTACAATTAGTGGTAAAGTTCAAAGTGATGATGGTAATGAGGATTATGGATATTGTTGCAGTAATGGCAGGATGCTGACCCCTGTTGAAATGTTGTCATACTACACGTTTATTATTTGCTCATTCACTGGAGGTAGAGCTTAAACGATGCTTAGCATTTATTGGGATCTATTGGCAGAAATTGAATATCATATTACAATGATTTTTGTAGCATATAATCACCTAAAAACAACAATTGTTCTGTTTCTGTTACCTTAGAATGAGACCCTACCATGGACCCTTACCAAAATTCATTAATTAATTGTTAAAATAAATCATCAGTAATAATCATTAATTGGTGCCCTAATTGATCACTGGAGATTTCTTTCATTCTCTTCCTGATCTAAGCTTTTGTGACTCCACTTACCAGATATCTTAAAATTGTTCTAATGTGTTAAAACAACTTCATATTGATTTATTGTGATAGTTTTAAAAATGTAAAAGAAACAAATATTATTATACATGCTTTTTTCCTCAAATGAAGAAAAAAAATGACTGACACTCTTGGTTCCACTTGGCGGGCTCCAGCATGAGGTTTAGCTTGGCCCGCTCTAGCTCTCTCCTCAGGTTGTTGTATCTGGCTCGGACCTCTGAGATCCTCTGCTGACGGTGCTCCAAAAACTTCAGCTTGGCACTGAAGCATGCAGGCCCCTGAAAACACACACACATTTCACTACTTTTATTAAGGTTGATACAGCAGATAATCATGGATGAAAAGCTTGTATTTTAAAAACGTACTACTACTGTTCTTAAAACAATTTAAATAATAATGTGGTGGAATGGCTGCAACACTTTTTTAACAATCCACAATGGTATTAATGAGGACATTTCAAGATTGTTTTAAATGTACAGTCCCTGTGTGCCTCCTAGCATTTGATTAAAATGCTACGGTTGAACCTAAGCCTAATAACCGCTACTTGCCTTATCCTGACCCTTACCCTTACCCTTACCCTTACCCTTACCCTAACCTTAACCTAACTTTAACCCTAACCCTAACCCTAACCCTAACCTTACCCTAGCCTTAACCTAACTTTAACTTTAACTTTAACCTTAACCCTAACCTTAACCTTAACCTTAACCTTAACCTTAACCTTAACCCTAACCCTAACCTTAACCTTAACCGTAACCGTAACCTCAACCTCAACCTCAACCTCAACCTCAACCTTAACCTTAACCTTAACCTTAACCTTAACCTTAACCTTAACCTTAACCTTAACCTTAACCTAACCTAACCTTACCTTAAACCAAGCCCTCACCCTAAAAGGAAATGATTTACGGTTTGGGGACATGCATTTTGTCTCAAAAGGAAGGTGAGTCCCCTCAATGTCTAAACAGATTTATGTCCCCACAACATGAGTCATACACACACACACACACACACACAGTGCTTTAGCAGTTGAATGAACAACAGCACCTCCCCACTCGCTCTCTCGTTCTCGCTCCACACACTCATAAACACCATGTTAGGGTTGGGAGGACACCTGAGACAAGACAGGTCTGTAGACTCCTAAACAGAATTACTCTCTACTAACCCTATTAGTAAGGTTTCGAAGGTTAATACATGCACATTTTAATGGGGGACAAAAGAAACCCTCAAAATATAAGGCATGGAGTGCAGCAGGACTACACATTACTATTATATTTACAACTTGTTGTTTTATTTGTCAATGATGCCCAATGAACAAAAATAAGTTATATTTCTTTTAGAATCTATGTATTTTACATCCAGTGTCCTTCTTTGTTCTTTGCTGCAGCATTGACCCAATTTCCCCCATGTGGTCATTAAAATTGCATCAAAGTTGCCGTCCCTGAGACGGGTGGAGGCGGGGAGTATAGTCTCATGAGGGCAGACCTCTCTTGTCAAGGGGACATTACGTCAGCACATGTTTCACGTTTGGTTTTCATGCCCATTTCAACTCCAAAGGCAAGGTATAATCTTGTATCAAACCTTTACTCACCCAGGGTCAGTTCACAGAGCTGCCTCTACCTCTATACCTCACACACGAGACATGGTAGCTGCCCATATGGGATTTTTAAAGCAAAGCCGTGCATGACTTTCTACTTACAGGCTGTGGAATACACAGAACCTGCTACACTTCAAATAGTTCTGTAAAGTAAAAGAATGGGTCGGGACCCACAGGTGGGTTGTCGGTTATTTTATTAGGATTTCCAAATAAATGTGTAGAATTTCTTTGGTAGACTTCTATTTAACATGTATATCTGCAGTACACATTTGGCCACATCTTTTTGATATGTGTAGCCTACTCATAACATTGAATCTAATATGAAAGGTTAGCTTACATTCTGTTTGTTTAACTGACAAGAGGAAGTGAAAAAAATGAGATAGCCAGTTAACTTTGCCAAAATGTATTTATTTGGTCTCATTTATAAAGTGTTTAACATGTGTATATATTTTCAATGACACATGCATGAAATTATGTTGTGATTTATCAAACGTATATCTCTTTAAAATGGCTGCTTTAGTTAGTTTACTGACATTAAGATAAAAGATAATATAAGTAAAAAAGCACTGCTATAGAATAACAAAAAATGTATGACTTTTTTTAGTGGGAGCCTAATTGTATGTTCTCATGTAGCTAGAACCCCAAAATGGAGATGAGCAGCAGAAAATATGAAGTATATATAACATTTACACTTTGTTTTTCTCAAGCTATATACTGCAGGTGCCTAACCATTAAGTTCATGAACTGGTTTAGTTAGCTTGCAAGTTGCCCCTGTGGTAGATCCCTATGAATTAGCTTCAATAGCTAATCCAGGGGGCTAAGAGACAAGCGTTTGATCAGAGATGTGTTAACCTCGGTACCAGCTGTCAGAAGACTTTCATGGCAAAATGCAGAGGGCTGTTTTTCAAACCTGATGCCAATATCAAGAAAGGGGGCTTTGCTTTAGAGACCTTAATAAAGGATGTGTCGAGATATGTTCGACCAATGTTGCTATTTCCATTGGTTTCAAAAAGAGGTTGATAAAGGTCATATTTTACATAATGCCCTTTAACCTCCTAAAAATCAAAATAAACACAGCACCTGTTTGCCAGCACCTGCTCTTTTCTGCATCCTCTGCACATTGTCGATCTCATACACCTTGATCTCGTAGGCCTCGGGGATTCCCCGATCCACCCAGCCAGACCGCAGACCACTGGCCGAGCGTCTCAGGGACAGCGGGGCATCATGGGAAAGGCGGCGCTGGTGAGTACCTACAGCAGGGCGAGGCAGAGTAGAGTGAGACGCTGTATCTTGATTTGACTTGTTTTCTTTCTCTTCTTCCATTTCTGAAACTTCCTACTGCATATACACAGTGAAACTGTTGAGATATTCTTCACTATGAAACTATATTTAAGGTAGGGTGACATTTTAGTTGATTTGTTGTTGATATTTGTCGTGATCAATTGCCGGTGCTGGCACGGAGAAAAGGCACTGTTTGCTCAATTTAAAGACTTGGCCCAGGATTTAAAGTTATAGCAATAGATGTACAGTACATGGCATTCATTTAAATTCAGCAGCACAGAGTAAAATGATGTTGTTTTGTTCTCAGGTCATCATTTTATAAGTGAATAAGCCTGCCTGTGGTGCTCATAGATCTACAAGGTGGCTAATGCTGTAAATCAGAGTATTACTGAGCTGCTACGTTAATATTGTCAACTGACATTCTGCTCTAAAAGCATCACACCTGATAAATGAAGGCTGTTGTCCCTAAGTGGCTTTCAATGCCTAGGCCATGTGCTCTAATGGGGAACAGAGAATACAGTTTGCCTGAGGGCAACCACAGCTTGCCAGAGCTACCATATTATTCATAAAAGTCAAGACAGGAGACATGGTTTCTGTAACTCGGTCTGGATTGACCCAGTTTGCCAGTACAGGAAAAGATAGTTTACGCTTTGTGTGACCGGGATCCTAAGACATTAAAGCTACTTCGAGGAACTTTCATTTTGTGTTCATTTTGGTGGACTAAAGAGGTAGTGTTTCCAATCACAGGAGTCCAAAAAACCTCTCATTTTACTGCAGCAGGGTCAGTGCTGGCTCCGGCTCTCCCGTGGCCTCCAGCAGCGTGGTGTTGGCTCCTAGCTAGGACCGGCGGAGCAACAAGGCGAAGTTCTGTCGGAGGAGGAGCCGTTGCTGCCAGGCGCTGAGCTCTCCACCTCCTGCCGGAGCTCCGACTGCAGGTCAAAGGTGGCAGAGAAGCCGGATATGGGTCTGTCCACGGTGGACTGGTTGCTGCCGGAGTCTGAGCTGAAGAAGTTTCTGGTGAACCTAAGTCGTTTCGTCTGATTTCGTAGGGAATAAGACTCTATGACAAGCATTAAGAAGAACTAAATAGCCAATCTTCTCGCCAATGGTCTCTTTTGCCTATTTAGGTCATAGTGAGGCATCGATATTAAATTGAGAGTGTTTCATAACCAGGTGTACAAAGTTCCTTGTAGTAACTTTAAGAATATGTTTTAACTCTATGTTTTAACACTAGTGATATGGGTACAGCTTTTGTCAGAATGGAGATGAGTTAAATATGTCAGGGGACACTTAAGGAGAAATTAAGTACAGACAGAATTAATTAAATCTTCCAATTAACAGTATAATTTGTTTTGGGACTTTAAATTCATCAATTGAAAAAGAAAAAGATTTGTCTCCGGTTTTTATTGCTCCATTAGCAGTTTCCACTGTGTCGACCTAACGTTTCTCAATGTATGATTCCATTAGCGAGTATTGTTAGTATGCACACGCACACATCTTTATAATTCACTGTACCCAGCCAAACCCTCTTCATTTTCTGCTCTTGTGCTGCCATTAGTAAGTGCCGTCACCGGTTTCATGTATTAATAATGTGACCTCCTACACAATTTCTGCTTTTAATGACTGCATTCTACAGATGTGTGTCAGCTCCAATTTATGTCACATTAATATGTTAGGTGGTCAGATTACAAACTGAACAATATGATGGTGGAACTACAGTGTTGTTCATAAAATTTGTGTGGTTAACGGTTTGGAAATGTTGTATTGTAGATTATGTCTAGGGAAGAAATTATATGGCATATTTCTGAAAAAAGTACTGAACTGGATTGAAATTTCCATAAGAAATACCATTACACTTTTTCAAATGACATATGATTCGGCATTTTAATCTGACAATTAAGGTATTGCATTTAAGTGGATTGGTGTGAATGTGCCAGTACTCCATTGGGATATTGCAGGTTCAAAACATCAGATCATAAAAGTCTCCTTAACTGCCTTACAATACAACAATAATAAACAACTGACAAATATCAAGAAAAACATGGCATACATTAAAATCACCAGTATAAAATCATACTGTACTGAAATCAATAAAAACAATTGGTTGCTTTAAGGAAAGAAAAATATATGAATCGGTCTTAAATGGTCATGGCCGGTTGAGAGGCTGAACTGTGTGCTAGCTTTAAACTTCTTTGAGACTACACTTGTAAATCTAACATGCAACACCAACAACATATATTGAGACTCGACACTTGGATGAGGTTCTGATCTTTCCAGAAGAGGAAGTCATCCAGATCAGTTCATAAAAGGCCAGTTACACAAGTTTTACCTGTGTTGCCTCTCCTCCGAGATGATCGACTGCTACGAGCCACACTGAGAAGAGAGCTGCTCCTGTTGCTGACAGAATCTCTGTTTGAGATGGTGCTTCCCGTGACTTCACTGTCCCTCACCATGCTGTCATATCCACTGCTCACCATACTGTTCCTGTTCGAGAAATTCAGGGATGTCTTCCCCATTGCTGGTGGCAAATCTCCGCTCAACACACTGGTGGTGTCACTAGCGTGCCCACTCAGGTGATCAGGCATTCGAGGAGCAGTCACCCGGCTGTATGGTGAGGGAAGTGTGGTCATTTGGTCCAGTCCTCCTGAAGTGGGGCTGGAGGCCCTTTCCTTAAGGAGGTCTGAGATCCGGCCATTGACAAACCCTTGGATGGCAGATTTTGTGGATGAGCATGTCGAGCTCTGGCTCGGAGTGCGACTGATGGAGTGAAAAGACTGCGGAGGGGAAGAGGAGAGAAAGGTGGATGTCCGCTCAAAGCTAACAGTTTTACAGTCTGGAGAAAGACTGGCGCTGCGGTTAATGGACTGCTGCAGGCCTTTGTGGGGGAGACTGAGGTTCTTGATGCTAGGGACAGACAGTCGACGGACTTTGGGGCTGGCCATCTTAAGTTTCCCCACAGCAGAGAGCTTGGGATGGGTATACCTAGCAGATTGAGTTACAGGCTTTTCAGAAAGAAAGAAGTGATGACTACGGTCAGTCCGAGGATTCTTCCTGTGGCTCTTGCTAGCCCTTGGTAAGGTACAATCTCCCTCCATACTTCCTTTATAAGCCCCTTCAGTACTTCCCTTGGAGCTCCCCTTAGAGCTCATGGAAGTGCTACTGCTGCCTCTATCCAGAGTTGGGAAGTCTCTAGGGGTTCTCCCAAGGGAGTTAGTCCTAGTAGCCAGCTGTTCCAGTTTGGCACTGAAAAGCCGGCTGCTGTCCTCAATGGGTGACTTCGGCCTCCCAATCATATGATCATGTTTCAGTCTTAGGTTTGAGGTCTCAAACAAAGATTCAACGCCCTTTCTAGGAGCACTACTAGCACGCTGTTTGTACTCTGTTCCATATTTCCGAGGAGAGGAGACACGGCGGCTATGGTCTGCTGGGGAGTGCTGTCTGCCCTGCCTCCTCTCTAGAGTTACTCCTGGGCTACACGGGGAGGATGATGTCACCCCCCTTGGGTCTCTGTGGTTGTCTGCCATGTGACCACAATGGTAGCTGTCCTGGTGGTTGGCATGTTGCCAGCCTCTAGGCAAACTACCTGTTTTAAAGGAAGCAGTGGCGGTTTCCTGGCAACCAGGTGAAACACCAATTCTCTCAGGGGCATTCCCAACACGTCTGGAACTGATTTCGCCCCCCTCTGAGCCCTTTGGAGTGTTGGTGGAATAAACATGCTCCCTGTCTCTAAGGTGGCTCTTGTCTGATTGTCTCGGTCTCTTGCCACGCGTTTTGTTTTCTGCAGTTTCATCGGAGAAAGCTGAATCTTCCAAGACCATTGGGTCAAAAGAACTTTGGCTAAACGATACGTCACATACTTTGTCAGACTTTTTGGCATGTGTCTCAGAAGTAAAAGCACCACTCCTCTTCTGAAGAGCCTTCCTATCTTCTGGACATTTTGCACTATTCCCTCCGAGGTCAGACTGTGATTTGACTTCTGTAAAAGTGTCACAAGGACTTTGTTTTTCTTTCACACCATCAAATTCACAATCCACATCTGTATCAATCAGCATATGATTTATAAATGAAGGTAAGAACCTTTTTTCCCTTCTGAATTGATACTGGGGCTTGTCAGTGCTAGCCTCTGTAGCTACAGATTGAGCTACAGAGCTTTTGTTTGTATTAGAGGATCCTGCGGCTACAGTTTCTTCGCTAACATTGCTGATTATCCTGATTGGTTGAGAGCTGGCAGAGCCTTGAACATTTGCCTGTGATTGGACAGTGTCTCTGATACAAATAATTTTTCCACATGTCCTCCCTCTGTCCAATACCCCACTGATGGTCACCTCCTCCACCATAGAGAACACAAGTTCATCTTGACCTTTCAGGTCTAGTGGCTGTTGAACGGTAACTGTGATAGTGGCCTTCATTTCCTTAACGTCCTCTGTTGGGCGATTAGGTGAGACATCTCCGAGTATAACACTGGTAGCCAAGGAGTGTGAAGAGGAGCAGGAGGAGGAAGAAGATATGGGGAAGCTCTTGCCAACTGGTGAGGTCCTTTTGTTTGGTTTGAACCAATCAGCAGCTTCAGGACTCTCCTGTGTACCTTTTGGCAGAAGTGCAGAACTGGTGACGGCCATGCCCTGAGCTTCCACATTAAAGTTCTGAGAAGAGAGTTCATCAGCTGACTTAAGAGTTCCGTTTTTGGGCAGCTCAGAGCGACAGGTCATGTTAAGACTGAGAGTTTGATTTATCAGTTCTTCACTGGAACTGGTTGCACTGCACTCCTCACAGTCATACAGGCCTGAATCCTCTCTCTGAAAACTGTCCCCCGGGAAGGCACCATCTGTTTGCTTTTCTCCAACAGAGGCCTGACTGCAGCCAAACCCCTGATTCAACAACAATTTCTGTGGTGCCTCTGAAGATTCGGTGTCTGTCTGTTTCCCTGTGTCTTTCTGGGGTTGTGATTTTGCTGTGACGTTGTCAACAGAAGGGCCTTTTGAGGAAGACTTGAGCGCATCCATTGTTGCCTCACTTCCATCGATACAACCCAAGCGCTCTTGAAGTTCAGCAAATGTGTCACATTTAAGACAGTCCCTCCCTGGCTGCTTGATGTCTGCTTTCAACACCTCAATATTCCCTTGAACAGTTTCTTCGTTTTTCTTCTCTCCCTGCAGTTGAGGAATTCTCAGAAGCTCTTGGAGCAGAGCGGTAAACTCTGGGTCATCCATGTCAGCCTTGTTAGGATGCAAAGAGGGTATGATGGGCACAAATTGAGGTTGCACCAGTCTTGAGGTTCCTTTGGAGTGGACCAAGCCATCCATGTCTATTTGGATGACTGTGTCACAGGAATGGTCGCTACTGGAGCGCTCATCTAGTTCACCACGCAGACGGAAACGAGGGATGTCGACGTCTACCTCATCGGTGGAGTGGAACGCCCGCAGGGACGAAGACGGAGGCCCTCTCTTTTCTTTAGTCAGACTCCTCCCGCTAGGAGAACATGAAGTGGACTGCTGTTGGATAAAGACGTATTGTGGAGTTAGTTCTAGAACTGGACTATCCAAAACGAATAAATCACTGGGGTTTATTGGAAACAATCACTCTCTCTTCCTTTGCAAAGAGGGCACCTATACTGTGACGCCATTAAGAGATGGTGAATGAGTAAAAAGACGTTACAGGACATGTACAATACCTTCGTTCTCTTCTGCGTCCTGCGGATGCGAGAAGCCAGCTGGATGGTGGACAGGGTCTCTTGAAGGTGAGCCAGTGAGTCATCCACCTGAGCGATCACTGTGGTATGGCAATTCACATGACCCAAGGCCTCTCGAAGAAGTATTGTCAACTTACTGCCCCTATGCAGAGGCAGCGCAAATGTCCAGACATTAATCAAAGGATGCATCAGTCATTTTGATCTCCAAGCAGACTATCAATTTACAACAATTTAGTGTAGTTGTTATTGTAGTCCCTTCGTTTTATGCCACTATGAAATGGGTTTACAGGCAAATATCTTACTATTTTTTTTTTTTTTAAACCAACAGCAAGAATTAACTTCAGCTCAGTGTCAAAATATTACCACAGTTCACTCTACACCAATGAGTGCCATACATATTTATTTCATATTTTGGAGGTACTTACTTGATGGGGGTGGTTTTATCTCCACTTAGTAGAGATAAGACAACAGGGCCCAGTTCAGAATATGGAGGTTTATTCTTGTTCATACCCCTTATACCACTACACACATCTATCATGGTCAACTTTGTGGGCCCACGTGAACCTATGCATGGAAGTCGGAGAACAAAGAAGAGTGTAAATGCAAAAAGCTTAGCATGTTTTCAAATATGCAAATAAAGAACGCATGAATTATATAAAGATATATATGAAACAGCATTAAATCAGCACTGAATTTAGGGTTAACTGTGGCAAATAATTCATGGGGAAACACCAAATTCACCAGGGACAGGCCACCCTGGTAAGTGAATAATTCATTACAACCTTTGCCAATGGTGCTGCTCTCTGTACGAGGGGGCTGGACGTGGAGGGTGAAGAACATTATGGAGCTGTGAGACAGATATGTAATGAAGTCATTGTGCCGACGTGCTGCAATGGCCGCGTCCAGGAGGGAAGCAGCCCGCTCAGCAGTGGGGGCCTTCACCCGGTTGTGGTTACGTAGCTGGAGGAAGGGGACACGATAGTCATAAGATTTCACGTAGAATCTTTTCATACAATACTTAAGGAGAGACACCAATATAAATATCTATTAACTAAAAGATATCACCATGAAGCGTACCCAGTTGATTACTTACATTACAACTATTATTTATAGCCAATAGATAGCACCATTATTACTTACATTAGGACGATTCTTTTTTGCATTGGTTTGCATTGATTGCATTGCAAGTTTTCTGAAACGTTATGTTTCAGTATGTAATAAGGCATTATGTAATGCTTACTTTTGGTGAATTTAGGTGAAATCTAAAATAAACACTTAAAAGTGTATTTTGAATGTTTTCTTTTCCACTAGTCTGAAAGAAGACATGTTATGGAAGCAATATAGACCAAAATCTCAAAATTGACCAGAGCAGGAAAAAACATATTTTTGCCTGTAGTGTCTCCCCTTAAATGAAAAACAACTGTCATTTGAGAATATTTTGGAATGACTGCTCCATTCATAGTACGTTTCATTTTCCTATTCAATGAAGAAATATAAAGAAATGCACAGCTACACTAGTGAGGTCCTGGCTTGCAGAAATGCCAGGGCAAAGATAGCTGCACAGTCATAATGCAATCAGATGTAATCTTTTATGCAATCTAATAAGCTTCACTGACTACCAGTATAATCTCCTCACATACAGTGTAGACCATTATCTAGAATGACTATCTAAATAAACATTAACATTAATCCTACCATATCTAGAAGGCAATGTCTAAAACCAAACAAGCAAGACATCTAGAGCAGTATCTGTGATAACACTGACACCTCCTTCGGAAAATGAATGAGCAATACATTTGCTTAGTGGACAATGAAAATAGGTTTCTTTGTAATATTGATTCATTTTCTGGTTCACGGCTGTTGAAAAAAAAGTCAGTAAAATAACACTTGTCTGTGAATTATTGACCCTTGGACACAATGCCAGAGAAGTAGAGCCAAGAAATTGTCACATGTCAGCAACAAAATATACAGCCTTGGCTCTCTGGTTTTCCAGATTTGGAACCGTCTTTTCCAAAGATTGATTAGACTGTACATAATCATACCAAGAACAATAACTCATTTTTTAAAATTCTAATTTTGTTTTATGGTTAAATACACCAACAATTTGGGTCAATGGACCCTTGTGTGCCTGCTCTTAACAGGAACAACAGACACACCGGGAGAGACACGGCAGAAGCAGCAGTTACATTAACAAGCCTGCTTTATCCAAATAAAAGCCTTTTATTTCTTTTACCTGTATCCCATGGACGGGGTCCTCCTGGAGTCTCATATGGGCTTTTGGGCTGTCCTGGACACTGCCTAATGAGGGGACGACCTCCCCCAGCAGATCCCTCATGGTGTCCTCCTCTCCGCAGCAGAGCTCTATGGCTGACACTGATACAGTCAGATCGGTCCAGGTCTTCTCCCTCCGCCGCTCGATGGCGCTGTACAGCCAGGAGATGGCACAGGGAACCAGCCCCACTTTCTGGATGCTCTCACCGCTCCCCACCATGCTGGACCAAGAGCCTGAGGCAGACGACAAAGCATACCGATGTATGCATGCTACATACATACATATAGTACATATACATGCACAACATGCTGGCCTTTAAACACACGGGCGCCCCATCATACAATATACATTCTGAGAACAACCGTCTTTACATGATTTATGTTACAAATCCATGGTTGACTCGGGTTTAGTTTTGAGCTATATGGGCCTGTTTTACCATTCTTGTCTTATCCAAACTCTAATTGAATGAGGATGAGAGAATTGGTTTACTCCAATTAAAGGCCAAGCTGGCTGCCGTTATTCAGAGAGAATAGTATTCTGTAGTGGAGATTGATATCCCCGGGCTGTGGGCCACATGTAGTTTGTATTGGCCAACTAATTCAATCAGATTTACGGAGAGTGGCGTCATGTGAAAAAGCAGCTCCAAGGAGACCCTGTCCTTACCCTGTGTGTGTCTGTGTGTGTGTGTGTGTGCAAATCTATTAAACCCCTTCACGGACGCTAAGTGCAGGGTTCCATCTCTCTAATAGCAACGTATTACAGTCCATTTTGTTTGCAGTCCCCTCTGAGCACAGTGCTACAGCAGTCTTTTTGTGCAGTATGCTGAAATACCTATCAGGCTTTTGAAAAAGCATGTGTGTTGTATAATTTATGAATAGGCTTTTATTTACTAAGTAACAGGTGAAAGATGAATGACTAAATGGCAATGCTTTTCTGTCAAAAAAAAGAATGTGGAAATGTGTATCATAATTGACAAGACGACGGAGAGAGGAAACGTAAAAAGGGAGTTTAAGTGATAAAGAAAGAGTGAATGATAGCAGGAGTGGGACAGAGGAGCAGGAGGAGGGGGGCGCGGGGGAGCACAGATAAAAGCGTCCCACTCTCATCTTGAGATTTCAACCCGTGGCCCCTCACAGCGACCGATTACTCACCCACATCAGCACATCCCAAACCCAGTACACATCCATCGCTGCCACTGAGCACACAGCGGATGACATCAGCCAAGACGCCCGCACACACCTCGGCCTGGTCAGGGAGAACAAAGGACGACGAGCATATAATGATTCACTACTGCACTGAGATGGTACATCCAATGAAATGAAAGAAGCACACTGATTCAGTAGATTCCCTTGGGCCTAGATACTGTAAGCAGAGCTTGAATAGAATTGATGGACAGTGTAATTGTGGTGGTTGTCCAAGCCCTATCGGTTTTCAGGTCATCAGACAGAGAGAGAAAACCAACCGTGGTGTGTAATGTACAGATGGGAAAATATACATTGAATATTTGAGAAGACACAGAATGTGCCGGACGAATGTTGGATGAAGAACCAAACCTGGCTTGAGTCCTGAGGATAGGCAGCGTCAAAGTTGAAGGTCTTCAGCTGGTTTTTGCCATCCCTGCCTAGTGTCATTGTAGCCTGTGGTTGGCCTTTGCTGACTGGTTCCATTATGGTCACTCTTCTCTTGGACTGGTCAATACGGAGAACAGGTGGTTGGCCCTCTGACAGCATTGGGCTCACCCTCAGCGAGACCTTGACCTGTTCACCAAAGGAGATTAGGTTATGAACTGTTATGAACACTTTGATGGGGTGAACATGTGGGTTAAACATAATCTGTCTGTGGTTCTACCACTTTGGCCCAGTCTGAAATATCTACACAACTAAGATGGACTTTCAAGAAATTTGGTACACACGTTCATGAATTGTACTATCTTTGCTAGACCCTTTTCGCCATCATCAGGTAAAACTAAAACTATTTTCCCAATAGCCGTCTTTGGTTTATAACCAAATACCTACAAACTAATGACATTATATCAAACTCAGCTGTACTGAGTGTTTAGTGCTAATTAGCATATGTTAGCATGGTAAAATACCAAACTAACATGGCTAACATGGTTGTAGGCTAAAACCTCAGCATGTTAGCATTATCAATGTGAGCCTGCTAACACTAGCATTTACCTCAAAGCACCACTGTGCCTAAGTCCAGCCTCACAGAGCTGCTAGCATGGCTGTATACTCTTGAAAATGTGTTGTTTTAATTTAGGTGTACCGACTCTTGAATGCTGTAAGCCTAAGGTATAATAAGAGCACCCATGTATTATATAAAGAAAAATAAGTTGACACTGCCCAGTCTAACCAGGCTAATACTATCCTGCTACTAGCTTTCTACTAGCATACTAGTGCACCCAGCTAATGCTATGTTAGCTAGTGAGCAGCGACAGGCTGAAAGAATAAACGCTTGAGTGTACACTAGTATTTCACTTACCCCTGTATACAAACTGTATACATATAGAGGGCTAAACATTTTTAAACTACTCTGAGACACCATGAGAAGAAGATTCCATTATTCATGAAATACAAGGAGTGAGGCGGTGCTCTGCTGTTACAGAGCAACATGTAAGTGATTTCAGAAGAAGCCTGTGAGATGCATGCATGTAAGTTTACATTTTGAAAATAAATACCAACAGCAAACGTATGGGGGAAAAAGAACGAGCTTCAAAAGAGCAAGGTTAAAAAATACCTTTATATCAAATTCAGGGAGTTTTTGCCATCTAAGAGACTTCTCGAACTCCAGAATAGAGTGAGAGAAATATATCATACAGATATATGCCACAAAATGTTATAATTGGCTGTGAAAAGCTTCCTGTTACGCTGTCGGCTGCAATGCATTCTTTTTACTTTTGAAATGTTTGTGTTTACCAAAACGGGGTTTTAACTCAGAAGCCTGACATCAAACAGAGAGAAGTAATAGTGAGACTTTAGCTCTGAGCCCCTGCTGCTCCGCCATGGGAGGCTAAGATACTATTTCATGCAACGGAGGTTGCAAGAAACCTCGGTTGGAAAGGGAAGCCTTGGCAGAACAAACTAAATGTCAAAAAGGATTAGGTCTGTGCATTGGGACGGCGAGCTAAAGAAGTTTCTGCTGAATGTTTCCCACTGACTTCACTTAAATTGTACCCTAACAAATAACTTTTGTTTTTACACCTGCAATGATGAAGGCAGTACGTAATGTAAAGCATACTTTGGTATTTACCTTTCACCTCCTTACTTACTAAGATTTTATCAAATTAGTTTTAAGTAAGTCACAGAGTATCGACTACTGTAACGATGTCTTTACAGGACTACACCAGCTTCCTTTGTGTCAAAGAATATTTCAAAATTTGGTTTAAAACCTTTGGTTTATAAAGAACTGCATGGTTTACCTCTGATCTTCTTCTCCATTATGAACCATCCAGACCTCTCAGGTGGTCTGGTACATGTCTGCTTTCTGTCTCCAGAGTCAAAACTCAACGTGGAGAAACAGCTTTCACTTCTTATGCACCATAGAACAAACCTTGACTCTGCTGCGACTCTCACTTCTTAAGACGTTTCTGTTCGCCACTGCCTTTTATTAAATCAAATCATTATTCAAACCTTAAACTACACTGTCACTTTTATGCTTGTAGTTTATAGCTTTGTACTTTTCGCTCTTTAAAGACTGTTTTTAATTGTATTTGAATGTCTTTTTTTAGGTGTTTGTTTTGCACTTGTCTTGTTGCTAGATATGTGCTATATAGGCTGAATACACTTTGCCTTACCCTTTAACATGTCTGGCAATCTGTTCTCTTGTTTCATAGCCATCAATGGAAATACTAAAATGAGCTGTATGTTGTTTTATGTTCACTGATATTTAAAAAAAGCAAAAAGCTTCTTTTCTTTAGGCTGCATTAGACAGCCAGTTCATCCAGTTAGTGCAGAAACCACTTACAACTGCATGGCTATATATGAAAACCCTCCTGCTATATTTCCACATGTCATGACATTAATTCCTTAATGTAGTTCTCTACAGCAAGCCTTCGGATTTAGAGGCTTTAAGGTCTTAAATTAAGTTAGATCCTGACTCTGACAGCCATTTAACAAGGCTCATAGGTCTGCAACATTTACCTCACAAAAGATTATAAGCTCTATCAAGGTTGATAAACCAATTATAAAAATTATTCTTCATCAGGATTCAGGTCTGCAAGATTGTGAATAGCCCCGTGTGCCATGACACCCAGTCGAATGCGGTTTTCTTGAAATTGTCCAGGACTGCATTACACCACGATGACATCATCCGTCATTGATATTTTGAATATCTGAAAGCCATGTTCCATCTGCCACATGATTATTTCCCAGTGTCTGTAAAGGATTCTTTTTTTTCTCCTCTCTCTCCAAATCATAATTGTAATACCTTATGCAAGAAGTGGCTCCCTAACCCTATTGAACATGTGTCAAACTCTATTTATGAGGGTTCAATTATTCAAGAGGCCCATTTTACAAGCGGAGAAAATCCCCCTCCGCTCTCACACACTTGTAAATATATTCTGGCACGCAGAAGCACACAGAGCTGAGTGCTCGGGCAGGTGTGGCTGGTGGTCGGGTCTATCTGAGCCTTTATCTGTAACTCTAGACTCAACCCAAGAGTCCGTCTATCTGAGACAAGGGGAGCGCAGGCAGCCATATTGATCCCCCCAGTTTCTCCCAGAGGAGGGGAGTGGAAGGGAGGGGAGGAACAAGATGGAGACATTAGCACCACATTACAGTGTATCATAAGAAGGCGTGATATAGGATCTCCTCCAAATTGACTGTGATCTCTTTACTCTGCAACAGGGGTGGTAAAAACACTTCCAAGATGGTGGTTGTGGGTGAGGATGGTAGTATATACTTCCAAAGATTCACCACCAGTCCAGACCTATTTTAAGTATTTACTCAGTATCTTCATCAAGTCAGTGCCATTGTCTTCTGGTACTGTATGTACACTTGTCTTAGGGCCCTGTCACACTATTGCGTATGAGAAAAATGTATGAGTTGCGTATGCAAATTCCCCAAAAAACTTTCATACGCACAAAAACCCCTTTGAAAATACAGAATGTTTCGTATACTTACCGCATTGAACCTATGAGAAGCGTATGAGTAGCGTATCGCCAGCGTATGGACAGCGTATGGACAGCGTATGACCAGCTTATGAACTGCGTATGCACAGTGTACCGCTATCACGTGACAAAGTGCCGCTAGTTTTAAGTTAAATACGTTACTCATTCGTCAGGCATACGCCAAGATGTCTATATACGTTGCAGATACGTCAGACATACGTTAGAAGTACGTGACTCATGCGCTGTCAATACGCTAGCTGTACGGTACACCTTCATGTCAGCGTATGACCAGCGTACTCCACCTATGAGTAACGTACCTCTGACGTTACTCTCGCGTATTCAGCGTATGCTTAGCGTATAAACGTCCGCACACGCACTTTTTTAAGCATGCTTAAAAAAACGTTTCTGCCTCGCCGTATGCCAGCGTATGCGACCGTGCTTGAAACGTATACAACCTATGCCTAACGTACCCCTAGCGTCTGTCACCGTATACCAGCGTATGAGTGATATTTTTCATACGCTCACATACGCTAGTACGATACGCAATAGTGTGACAGGGCCTTTAAGAAGACACTTCAAGTAAGATGACTGTTGGGAACTTTCCTATATTTTCAATTTTTTTCTATTTGGATGTGGAATGTGTGTGTATACTGTAAAGCACACATTAGATAATGCATGCTGTCTTTCTCTTTACCACACACATTAGCAGAAAACAGGCTGTGTGCTGCTTCCATTATTGAGTATATGGTGTGTTTTTCCCCTTTAAACTGTCCTGCGCTGATGTATGTGATGTGCTGCAAAGGGCTGTTTAGAGTTCAAATGCATTGAACTTTGAACCCAAGCTGCACTGGTCTTCATGAGTGCACATTTAGTGCATTTGAGTCTCTCTGTTGTGCCCCGCTGTCTAGCTAAAAGCTGTCGCTCGCCGTCCTGAGGCGTAGCGTCTACCCTCCGGTTCAACCTAAGATAAATAATAATAATAAAAACTGTTAGCTCTGTCAGCACTGTGGCCATTTTAGCACTGTTGTGCTGTTAGCACTGTTAGCTTCTAGCCAGCCGTCTCCATGTTGAGAGCAGTGTGGAGGCAATATACATGCTCTGAATTTTGTATTGAGCACCTTTAAAGAAAGAAGATTTATGAATAAGTGTTTCTGAACTTTGTGACATAATCATCATGTATTATTGGGTGAAATGTTTGCCTTCAGTTTTAGGCGTTTGATATAGAAACAGTGTTCGAGTCATAGTCGTAGGAATGTAACGATTGTTAGCAACGTTAACGTTAAAGCCTTTAGATCTTTGAAAACATAATTTCACCCAGAACAGAACAGATCGTGATTGCTTTTAACACCTCGCTAATAGCTTTGAGATTTTGAGAAATATGCGTATTATTATGCTTATTGCTGAGAGTTAAAGAACAATAACAATACCACTCTCATGTCTTTAAATTAAATATGAATCTAGAGGCCATGGGCGATTAGCTTAGCATAAAGACTGGAAGCAGGTTGAACTAGCTAACCTCCATGTGTCCAAAGTTCAAATACAAATCCAGCCACAGAGACCTCAAATGTTTACCAATAAAAACATTCAAATTTCATTTGATTGATCCAAATACAAACTGAAAGTTGTGGTTTTACAGGGAATTACGTGCTGCTTACCTCCCCTGTGGATTATGCTAAGCTAATTGGCTACTGGCTGGGGCTTCATGAGAGTGGTATTAATCTTTTCATCTAACTCTCAGCAAGAACATGAATAAGTCTATTTCCCAAAATGTCAAACTACTCCTTTAAGTATGTAATATTTGACAATTAGTTATTATTATAAGAATTACAAATACTGACAAGTAAAATGTTCACTGTAATACTGATACTTGGACGTGAATATGAGTGCTTAAATGTATTTCTACAATTACTCATTCATCCAATTTGAATTAGAATAATAGTAGTTGTGAAGAATTGCTGTAATTATTACAAATTGCACCCAAACCAAAGTGCTCCTACAGTAAATCTACTGGAATTTGGAGCCCAGCGGTCTACCTTGGCAACACTGGGTGAGTCTCTGGTTCTAGTGGCAGCTTGGAGCAGGCAGGAGGGGACGGGTGGTGGGTTTTTCTGGATCAACTCCCTGAAGCAGGTGGAGAAATGAGCAGGAGCTGGATCAGAGGCCTGGCCTTTTCTCCTCGATGTCAGGTTGAGCTTCTCTGCAGCCCTACAGGGAAGAATGAACGCCATGTCATACCACTAAATCTAAAGGGTGTAACCAGTGCAGACATGTTGGGAATACAACACATTTTACACACAACAGGTGCTGTTCTGATATATATATATGTATATATATATATATATATATTTACCTGGCTAAAAGGGACATAGCAGCAGTGTTGGCGATGGTCACCACTCTGGATATGTGAGGGATCCTTGAGCTCGTCTGTACAGTCCCGGCGTCACCACGGACCAGTGCAGCATCATCTGAAGCCTGCTGGAGGGAGAGAGCTCGTTATAAAAATGAAAATCAGTAATTGCACTCCTGCACCCACTCCAAAAGGGGCTATTATCACAGGAATTACTCTGGGGACGATAATTGTGGGGCGTGTCTGTCATAGGGCATCTAGGCCGAGAGCGCAGTAGGTTAAACAGGAACCATTAGTCATATTACGGCTCTGGTTAGCTGCACTTACAGCGCGAGGAATAGTTTGGGATGGCTCTAGTGACTGCTGTCTTGAATTTAAAACATGACCCGGAAGAGGAGCAGTCAACATCACTGCCTCTGACTCACACACACAGTCAAGCAGCTTCATGTAAAGCATTACTTACACAGCTGTAGCTCCAAGGCGTGCGTTTTGTACACCGTGTGTATGCAACATGACCTATTCAACATGCGTTTGCTGCTGCTCAACATGAAGTCACCGGGACTCGTCGCAGGCCGCAGGCCCAACATGTTTGTATTCCAGCGCTCTCATATAGCGCTCTCAAGCTCCACGTCTCATCAATGTCAGAGCCTTTTTCTGGGGCAATGATGTTCAACCATAAACTGCCAATTAGAGCCGTGGAAGAACTGCAGGAGTAGTTGGTTTGGAAGGAGACTGGGTGGAGAATAAAGACAGGGCTAAGTGACTTAATGAAGCCATAGTTGATGTGGATAATGTATAGATACTCCCCCGCCCCTCCTCTTGTCTTCTTGTTGACTCATACAATCTGTCATAACCTTTTTTTATCTTCGCGTTCTCTTTCCCTCTGCTCTGATTTCTCTCTGTATTTGTGGTCCTTCATTATCTCTTGTTTTCTCCTCTCCCGCCCATCTCTCCGGTCCTTTATTCTATCCTTCCTTTCCTTCCTCCCATCTTAAAACACTCAATTTCCTTTTCTCTTCTTCTGCAATCCATTTTTCCTCCTCCCTCCTTTTTTTTGTCTCCTCTCTCTTTACTCTTTGTCCTCCACTTTCACTCATCTCATATTATTCCACCTCACGAACCTGTATTGATCTGCTCTCATAGCGGGCACGCCTCGCTAATTTCTAATGCAGTCTGGCAAAGCTCAGTACAGTTTCATTTGAGTAAGATGTTGCATTATTATTGTCCAATTTCAGAAGACAAGTCGATTAAGAATGAGAGGTTTATTACAATATTGCTGTCAAGGCTTTTTCCGTCCAATTGACCACCCCAACCCCCTTCAGTTACTGTAGCTATGTCCAGCTTCCCGTTCTCACAGAGCACAGAATGATGGCGGTGGCAGCTTTGCAACTTAAGGTTCTTAGTACTTTTTAAAGCAATGCATGCTTGATTTCAGACAGAAGTACAAAAGCAGTCTATTTTGCTGGTTGTCGCCAGCAGATCTTATCACCTAGCTAATTAAGCTAATGCTAGCTCCATTCGCCTACGGCTAACATAGGCTGCTTACATTAGGTTAAGCTGCTTGGACAAAGAAGACAGAGGTTAGGCTTAGGTTTATTAACTGACATTAACTGGTGTGTTTTTGAACGTAACGCTATCACAGATAACGGGTTTGGCTGTGGATGGAATACAGCCTAAACTTCCTGAATGTTAGCCTACACTCTGATAGCATCCAGGACCAGCTCCCACACATGAGCTATCGTTAACAGATTTACCCCCCCCCCCCCCCCCCCCCCCCATCATGTGCGTAATTACTGTTGCTAAGCTATAATTGGATGATTGCTCTTCCAAGCTGGTGTTTGGGAAATGGTCAAGTGCGATGTGAAGATTCTGTCAACCAGGTCACATGATATCTACAAGTAGTACGTCAAAGGTTGGATGCTTATATTTTCCATTTGTCCGTATGGATCAGGAGGAAAACTAAAGAAACATTCAAAAAGTTGAACCAACATGTAAAAAATACTCTAAAACACTCACTCACCTTGTTCAGGTTTATGACATTGGGGACTTGGGGGAGGGCGGGCTCAATCTGGTGCGGCTTCCATCACAGTAATGCATATTTCACCAGCCACCCTGTTAAATATGACCATCCCCCTATTGATCACAAGTGCTTTTTGACTGGCTGGCTTTTATGACTGGGGTAAATCATGACCCAATTCCATTCCATTAGCAAAAGTACTTTTAAACAACGACCATGAGATCTAAATAGGCTCTGATTAGGCACTATGAATCATTGCTTTGCTGAGCACCCGTGAAGACGCACTTTACCCATATAGCTCATTAAAAGGGGAATGCACACTATAGGGATGTGTTATGTGTGATTTAGTGGCGAGAGAAGGCTTTTAGGGGTACCTTATGGTAAGGGTACATGGTGACACCATCAGCGCTGGATGCAGACTTAGAAGCGACCAGCTGCTGCTGCTGCTCTACCCAGCGGCCCATATCAGGGTTGGGCAGCTTGGGCCCCCTCCGTCTGAGGGTTTGAGGGGTCCTCTGAGGCGTCCTCGGGCTTCTTGGGCTGTGCGGACTGTGGGTGCGACTGTGTGGATGATGCACAGCCGTGGCAGCTTCCCATGGAGCCCTGTCTCCATGCTTTGTCTCACTTTGGCCCAGCAGTGTACCAGCGCTAAAGCTGGGTTCAAAGGGAGGCTTAGCTGATGGCTGACCCCTGCTCAGAGCCAAATGGACGGCCTCTTGTTTGAGCTGGTTCAGGTTCACGCCGCAGGCCCCACACTCGCCCTGCTCCCTCTCTCGGTCCCTGGACTCGGTGGTGGACCGACTATGGACGCGAAGGTTGTCGAGAAGAAACACAGACAGGTCACTAGAGTCCTGCAAAAAAAAATAAAAAATTGCAGGTAAACTTGGCAGTGAATGCTTTGAAGTACTCACTAAGGTTACTAGAAGTAGCCTGTAATTGTATTGTCACAGAAGAGACTTCTGGTGAAGACATAATAAGAAAGCTAATTTGCCTTGTTGGATTTCTGGCTTGAGGATTACATAACTGATCACTGTGCATATGGAAATGGAGTCGTGGGAGGGCACTGCAAGCAATGTTAGCACTTAGCAAAGTAATCAAGTCAGTAGTATTGATTAATACCCCTGTAATCATTAAAAGTATAGTTAGCAAAAACGTACTTACTTCGAGTGAACACAAATGTAATGAATCTCTGCTGTGAACCACCAACATGTCACGGCGCAGAATTTTATTTTAATTTTCCCTGTTGACCCCGACCCTAACTCAAGCTGGACGATAATCATTAAGTAACATTTTTTAAATTCTGACAGGATGCTTGAAAAAGTTTAAAGGGGGGGCGGGGGGGGGGGGGGGGGGGGGGGGAATTAAAGAGACAGGCGCTAAAACAGAGCATTTTCAGACAGAGGGTGAATACTGAAAATTCAGACATTAGAATTTGTTTGTGTTTTTTAAACTTCAAAGCATGTAAACACGTGAACCTGACAATGAGCATGATATGTCCCCTTTAAAGTCCCCAGCATTGACTCATATCTAACAAAATGAACATGAAACCATCATCTTGCTTTTCATCCTCTTGTGTCACATCCTGTTCAGTCTGCCCTTGACACCCGCCAATATCTAACACACTCCCTCCTTCTTCATCCCATCCCTCAGCACATTGATTCATATTCCCCAAGAGGAGTACTGTACAAGCTCTCAATTATTATATAAAACAAAGTCACTAAAATTCCAAAAGTACTAAAGCATTAGGCATTAAATCTATGTCTCCAGAAATCTCCATATCCAGGGTTAATTAAATCAAATATGCCATAATATCTTCTTTATTCTACACCAAATTGGCAAACTAGGCTAATTGTACCACCTGCAAATTTCTGTTTCCGTTTTTGTTCATCTTGCATTACTCATATATAAATGATGAGAGATATATAAAGGACTAAATGTATTCTCGTAGCCAGATGGGCGACTGTAGGCTACTTTCCATCTCAGACAGATTGCAAGCCCATCTAAAAAGATGACATTACAGAGACAAGATGCTTTGGAAAAATCATGCTCGGATCAATAAACCTGCAAGGAGCTCGCTGGCTTATCAGATTTCTTTGTTCTGACCATGTCTACGGCCACAAGATACCGTCACTCTCCTGCTCTACTGCTCTGTTCTGTGGTCTCTCTCCAAAACACATGACGCTATAGCTGTGCCCCATCCCACTTAGGAGGACAAAAATAAAGAGTCCTCCCTCAATGGAGCGGTCTGTGGAGATGACACAGGGATGTCAAGATGAAATATTCATGCCCATTTGGAACCACTCACGCAGGAATGGCACTGGTTTACTTTGTCGATTGGAGTGTGTTTGATGGATGTTCGTGGTGACAGATGTACAGATGGATGCAGAAATGTGCATTCCTCTCAGGGACAGTGCTGTCGAGACTGATGGGCCTACATGGACATTAAAACACTTTCTAATTGACTTCAACATACAGCACTACAATGTGTTAGAAGTGGCAGCTTCATTTAAAACGCCTACATGTGTTTTATTATGTGAGGGTTGCGACTCGAGATTATTTTTGTTTTTGTTTTCTCAAGTAATCAGTTAATCTTTTGGTCTGCAAAACAAAAGAAGTTTGCCTTTCCCAGAGCCCAAGCTGACATATTCATATTGGTTGTTTAGTCTAACCAACACTCCACACCCTAATTATGAACAATTCACGTCATAGCAGACTAAGAAAACCAGCAAATATTCACCATGAAGACACTGGGACCAGTCGATTCTTTTTACTTATAAACTTAGAAATTTAATCGATCAAAAACTGCTGCTGATTCATTTTCTGTCAATCAACAAATTGATTAATCGGGTTATCAATAAGCTCTAGATTTTATAATATTATTTTATATTGAGTTATATTATATCCAATATTATTAAATGTAATTATATATTCATTTGTTGAAAATATGAGGGATAAAATACAGGCATCCTTGTGAATGAGTTTATTTGGGGTGATTAAATATGACCTTATTACTCCATCAGTTGCATAAAGAACATCCAGTGGACTCATTCTACATTGTGTTTATTACCTATAGGCTACCCTGTACTACCACCTGCTGAAAGGTCCTGGGATGTGTTTACTTGCATCAGCCTGCATTTTGTTCATATGCCAACATTTCCTCATTGGGATTCCTATCCAGCTAAAAGTGAGCAGACTGGTCTTTAGTGCATTCCTGCTCCGCCACATCCCCGAGCAGCTCCATCACAGCACCGTGGTGAACTGACCTTGCAAGAGAAGTGATGGTGAACAGCCAGGCTCAGAGCTTGCTTCTTCAGGGCAACAAGGGTCGCGGAGCACTTCTCGCAGCACGCAACTTTCCTCTCGGACCTCCCAAAGCCCGGATTCGCGGACATAGCGCCTCTGCATATAGTCCCACTACCAGAGGACATGGTGCTCCTGACGCGGTCTCCGGCGGACTTGTATGAAGGGACAGCGTCCGCTCTCTGGCACATATTCCGATGTGGGTCGCCTCCTCCGGCACCCTCAGGAGTGGGACGCTCCTTGGGCTGACGGTCTCTCTCGGTGATACTTGCAGAAAAGCCGCCGGGCTCACAGTGATGCTGCACTTGTGAGCTCTGAGAGATAAATCATCAGAAGAAGCAAGTATGGGCTTTGGTAGCGGGAAATTAGATGTCAAATCGACGTGGATAACTGTTACCACACCCAAATGTTTGGGAGTTGTTTTGTCTTAAAGTGTTATTCTTATATGAAACTCTATAAAGACCATAAAACGATGTTACAAATACCACATCCTGTTCATAATGAGTAAATCTGACTTACCCAGTGTGTTCCTCTCACCGAGGCAGGGCATCTCTCTCCTCTTCTAGTCAGAGATGACATGACAACTTGTTAATATTTTAAAAGATATCCGAACAAAGGCAGGGCGCGCTTTTCATTTCTTTTCACCAAAGCTCCGTGGATAAAAAGCAAACATATTTCACTCATAGTATTGGCATACATGAACAAAAACAAAATATGACAAACTAAGAGGCTGGAGACGCTGTCCTCAGAGGAGGAGTGGTGACCAGTGGCACAGTGGAGGAGGAGTGAGCGCACTGAGGAAACGCTTCATGAATTCACTTGGTTATTTATGATGACCTCCTCAGGGAGGCAGTAAAGAGCAAGCGTTCACAGAAACAGTCAAAAGAAACTTTTAAAAATGGAATTCACTCAATTTCAAAACGTAATTCTCTCTCCTACAAGTTCCTCGTGAACCCTCTTGCAGCCCAATAGTGAGAGAACGCTGTCTGCATGGACGTGGAGACATGCGCTCACTGTAACACTGCTCCGATGATACATCACTGTAAGGTATTTTACATTATGATGACAATATATCCGTTATAATACAGCCGTCTCAGTGGTTTTAACAGACGACATCGCATCACCCCAATATTGTCTCCCTCTTCGTTTTAGAATCGATTCGAACATTTTACTGATCACTTTTAAAGCACTGGGTCTGGCCCAAAAACATATAGCAGAAATGTTGACCCCTAATGAGCCAACTGGCAGCCTTAGAAATAAAGTTATTATTATAATATGCCTTCTGGTGATGTTGCTGTTAAGAATAGAAGTACCCTTTGTAGTGATAGTAAGTAAAAATAGAAGATTGTGGGATAAGGCTTCTTTTAAATAACGTTATTGAACTATGCAGAACAATGTCAGATAGAATTAAGACAGAGGCAAAAAATAGATTAAAGGGATGCTACAGAAATGTAGTATTGTGTCTCGATGATGTTGAGGTTAAACACAGAACGGTCAAAATGATGCAGCGGAGGCCGACATATCCCACTATCACTTTTAGGGTTAAGCTCTTAAAACGCGGGAGCCTACATTTATATACATCTGATGATATCGTCACAATTACACAACAGTTTTGACAAAGTGGTGAATGGTGTGCCCCTTTAAATTGAGAATGTTTTGTTTAGTTTAATGACAAAACAACAAATCATCATGGTGTCTTTATGCAGAGAGACATTTGTTTTTGTTTGTTATATTTTTGCATCAACGTTTTTCACATTGACTGAAAAAACGTCTTAAAGTTACAGCATTTGTTTCGTGACTTTATAATTTGGTATTTTCGAAATAGACAATAAGTTGCAAACAGTCCTCAACTCTTCTGTCATCAGGTTTGAGCAGATAAAATGAAACCACATAATCAAATCAATTAAAAGTTATACTATGGCTGATTAAAGTGAACCTCCTCTGCCTGATTGGCTTAATAGCCACCCTAAATCACAACAGTAGTGAATGTAAAATAGCGAACTGTGTTGTGGAAAGTTGGATGAATTCACGAGGTTCACTCCATGAAACATTTTCTTTATGAATCATTCACATTTCTATTTTGCCTTGGAAGACAACTACATTTAGACAATGTTAATACAGATTTACATTATAGACTACTCGCACAAGAACCATTTTAAATTAAAATAAAATAGGGTTAAGAGTATTGACTATTATTTTGAATAGCGTCCTATTTTATCGCCCCTTTATTCGTCTGACCTTTATTATCATATTATGCAGTAGATTTACTTGTGTGAATTATGCAAACAAAGACAAAATGAGTATAATCTTTGGTGTCCTTAGTGTAGCATTGTTTCCTGCACATTTCGCCCCACTTTCTTCCACATCAACGCTTTCTATGAGATTGGTTTTGTTATTACACCAGCGACAGATGGTCGGCGGGCTGTGTAACCCAGCCGCGCTGCTCTCTGGGTAATTACGGTTCGACGTCATCTTCCTCCCCCACACCCCGGGATAAGCACAGCTCTTTTGCCGGTGAAAGATTGGTCGGACAGCGCGGGTGCCATTTGGCGCAGTATATTGAGCTACATCCGTCGACAAAGGCCGTCCAGTTATTTATTTATCGTATTTGTGAATTTTACTTATTACATTTTGCAGTTAAACATCCACAATGAGCTCAATTAACGTCAAAAAGCTGAAAGTGAACGAGCTGAAGGACGAGCTGAAAAAGCGTGATCTTTCGGATAAAGGGCTGAAGGCTGAGCTGATGGACCGCTTGCAGGCCGCGCTGGACGAGGAGGCCCTTGCAGGAAACCCCCCACTAGACCAAGAAGCTGCCGCGGCTGAGGGTTCCGGCCAGGCCGCCGACCAGGAGGGTATGGGAGAGGAAGAAGAAGGCGAGGGCCCGATAGAAGAAAGTATGGAGGCCAACGAGGAGGATGAGGAGGAGGAGGAAGAAGAAGAAGTAGAAGTAGAAAAGCCGAAAAATGGGGGCGACGGCGATGGCGCTGCTGAAGACGAAGAGATGGGTGAGGGGGAAGAGGAGGGAGACGAGGACGACGAGATGGATCCCATGCTCAAGGGAGATGTCGACGACATGGAGAAAATAGACACGGAGGATGGTGAGCCCGCGGACCAGGCTGCTGAGGGTGAGTCGGCCGGATTGGTTATGAAACTGTGACTGGCTGGATGGACTGTGGCTGGGTGTCGGGTTTTCCTATAGCGTTAATGCTACCGCGGGAGGGAGCCGGCTGGGAATGACTAAATTCCAATGCGTTACCATACAACAGAGCGTCCATGTTGAGCGACAGCGTGACCTCACTAAACTAGCAAGCGTTAGCCACAAACTGAAACAGCTAGCCGCTCGTGCTAATTTCAAGTTAGCATTGGTCCCCACCTTGGCTAAAGCTAACGCTAATCATTTTGTAACGTATTGTCGATATTCCAGTTCACAAATGTTAACTTTATCATTCTCATGTAATGGTAGAATATCGTCCGTCACAACTGAAAACGTTAGGCGAATGAAGTTAAACATAAGACATTGATTTAACGTAGCGTAGTCTGGTTTTTCGTTTCCCTTGGTTAGCGTGTTAGCTTGCCAGCTAACGTCATTTTCTTTGTGTCTTTGGTGCAGTGATAACTAGCGGTCGCCGGTTAGCTAGTTCAGTGGTTCCCGCATTGAAGTCTGGCTTTAAATGGGTTGGTAGTGTGGTGGAGGTGAACCAAGATGATCACTTTGCGTTACTCTTTAACCCACAATAAATAGGGGCGCCCACGTTAAATAAAGATGTAACTTTAAAGCAGTGGAATGTCACTGCGGTGATAGCAGGGTGCCTGGCATCCGCTTCTATCATGTTAATTACGCTACTCTAAGCTCCGAAGGCACAATTGGGCAGTTCCACGTTGAGTACAAATTAAACTCGATTTATTTCCTTCCGAGGACTTTTCCCGTCGGTGTTGACGTCAACGCGCTTTTGCCTTAAAGACTGGGAACATATGCACTTGCTGTGCAAAAGACGGGCCAGGCGTCGAACTGCTTTTTTAGCACGTGGTTAGTTAGTCCGTGGGTTGGATAGAAAGTGTCATCTTGTTAGGTCAATTTAGAAAATGTCGGTTTACCGTGATATTCACCTAGGTAATTCAGGGGAAGATGTGGGGGTGCCAATCAGGTCTAAATAGACATTCCCATTTCCTTGCATGATGCATTCGTCCTAGACAACAGTAGATCTGTCCTCCTTAATAATATAGGCTAACATCTGAATCTTATTGAACACAATACATCCCAAGCCCTTTATACCAGGGTTGATGTCCCTTTTACTTTGCAGAGACTTGTTTTTCCAGCCCCAGCAAACACTGTTCACAATGTTCATTTGGACCAGCCTATATTGTAATTATTATCTGGTCATTAGAGCTGTTACAATTCATGTAGTATGATTGTGTGTATATATATACATATACATATATATATATATATTAAAGTGTAATCGTGAGGTGTTACCTCTTTGGTTACCTTACTATTGATGATTATGGTCGACACAATGTAACTAATGAACGGGCTTTGTGGGCCAGAACCCCACTGCCAGTCCGACCTCTCTCTCACAAAAAGGAACACCTCATTCTATATCTTTGTTCTATTTTCAAAGGGGATGCGGACAAAGACACGAATGCTGATCAGAAGAATAAGAAGGGTGTTAAGAGACGCCGGGAGGAACATGGAAGGGGCTACTTTGAATTTATTGAAGAGAACAAATACAGCTGGTAAGGATGGGACAGAGCAAAAATGGCCTTCAGCATCCCTGAAGCGCCATCCATAGCTTTGTTGAACTGTATTGGCTTTAAGTGCCAATGCACATATAACTAGCATGAGGAAAACCCTCATTTTCCAGTATTATACTATTTATTAACTACCTCACTTTCACACATGTTTTGAGGGTCATCCCTGACTACTTTAAAGAGCCTTACCATTTACCCTTTACAGTGCCCACTCACATTTGTGTCTCAAATGGACTGCATTCTGTAGCAGAAGTGCAACTATCAAGTCTCTATGAATTTTCACATCTGTTCCTCATGCCACTTATTGTTTTGGAAAGCCAGTTGTGTCCTCAAGGTGAAGCCAGGCTGCTCAAGAGAGAACCCAGAGGAAGGTAGCAGATGTGCACTTCTTAATGGAGGGAGGGAGGAAGAATAGCTGAGAGGCGTGGGAGGAGGGGTCCAGTGCTGCAGGGTAGCACACAAGGATATAGCAAAATGTCCAAAGTGTTTGGAACGTCCACGGAGCTCGTTAATTACCGTCCATCGTTTTACCTCGCAATGGTCTTTTTTTTATCGTTTTGTTTTTTATTTCACTGGTTGTATGACGTCAAACTGCTATTTCTGTCTCATGTATCATGTGTTGTTTGTTTGTTATCATGGTGTGAGAGCGTGGATGTGTGCTTGCAAGACTCTTTTCTACCCCCCCGCCCAGGTGACTTCATGCATGGTGCGCGTGGACGTTTATGTGTGCATACGTGTACCTACTTCTTGGTCAGTGTTTTGTTTTCATTGCGCTGTTGACACACTTTAAAGAATCCAACGACAGAAAACAGAAATTACTTTTGAGGAATTTTTTTTTCTTCGGGAAAAGTCTGGGAGAATTATTGGAACACAATAGTAGTGCTGCCTCGTTAGGTCCTTTTTGGCCCCTTCCTATCTGACAGTCAAATATTTAGTTGCAAGTGTTCATTCATTTACAATTTGAAAGTCCAGATTTTCTGTCTTTTCCCCCCAATACCACTCTGTGACGCCTGAGGCCCCTCATAGGCCTATAGAGCTGCACTGACTGTACACTCCACCTCAGGCTACTTGCTCCAGAGCCACCATTAACCCCCCCCCCCCACAGCCATTCGTGCTGCATTCAAGGCTGTTTTAAGAACTACGATGGCAGATGTTGAGACTGCTGTGGATAATCACCCCAAATCTGTTTGCTTCCTACTGAATAATGACTACTCCACTGGACTTAGATCATTGCATCAGGTGGAACAATGCAGACGCCTTATTGAAATGTGCAACCCTCTCCAACTTTGGACTAGATTCTTAAACTTCCCACAGTAGAATTGTGTACCTAATCTCAAGCTACAGAGTTGGTAAGTTGCTGTAGCTCACATGACTCATTTCAAGTAGCCAAGCATGTCCGTCACACTCAGAACAGTGAGTCGGTCGGGACCTTTTTCATTTTAGGATTCCACACATGGGAAGTTAAATATAAACTGTACCCGCTGTCACTTTGACTGACCCCACAGCAATCCTGGAGATCATAAACCCACTGATCTGAAAGGGGAACGGTCTTTTATCTCTTTGACCAGTGGATAGCAGTGAGTGCTAGGGACAGCAGAGGTTCTCTCTCTCTCTCTCTCTCTCTCTCTCTCTCTCTCTCTCTCTCTGTGTGTGTGTATCTCTCACGTTTTAGATTTCGCTGGATACTAGAAGGTAAGTGCTGTCTGCCGAGGCCAATAATAAAGACTTCTTTGGAGACTCGCTTGCCCAACTTACTGTTCCTATTTTGTATTGCTTCCCTTAGTCTGTCTTTCCACCTTTCTCCCCAAATATTTTTCAGCAAGTGGTACCCACGACATCTTTTGTGTTCCATGCAGTTGCATCGACATGTGAATCCAATCGTTGACTGGTTGGTGTCTCTTTTCAGGGCCTCCTTTAAGTCTCCCGTGCCCCCCCTGGAGGAAGAAGATGAGGAGTTTGATGACACAAAAGTCTGCCTGGATACCTGTGAGTGACGAATGACAAAGTTTAAAGGAATATCTTAAGCAAGTTTCATTCAAAGATCCAATATTATAAGTCAAAGACGACTAGCTGGAACATTACCACACTCTTTATCGGAGGCCCATCTACCTGTATACAGATACTGATGAGTGTGCTTTTTTTTGTTGCGTCTAGACAACTGCGACCTGCACTTTAAGGTGTCACGGGACCGTTACAGTGCCTCGTCTCTCACTATGGAGAGCTTTGCTTACCTCTGGTCCGGAGGCAAGGGAACCTACGGTGTGAACAAAGGCAAAGCCTGCTTTGAGATGAAGGTACAGTAACAATGACCTAAACACCATTCTCATATAACTCGTGTAGAACTTAAACGTTGTGTAAAACGGACACACGGTGGACTAGTGGAAACGAGTCCTGATACATTTTGTGTGTTTTGCTTCATGTCAACAGATTGCAGAGAAGATTCCCGTGAAGCACATTTCCAGCAAGAACATGGAGATTCACGATGTGCAGGTCGGCTGGTCCCTGTCCACTGGCACCCTCCTCCTCGGTCAGTGTCTCCAGCTCTACGCTCTCCTGTATATTCTACTGCTGGCTGTGTTGAGTCCAGCAGTAACTTTCCGTTGACTCGTGGCAGCGTTTCTTCCACTCGCTTCCAGAATCATTTTGTCACGTCACACATGTGGTGTACAGCTAACTGTTAAAGTAATATCTGGAACATGATGGGATATCATTACTTCTGATGCACAAAATGGTGACCAGGCCAGTGCAGGACATGTTTCATTCATGCAGGATTCTGCAGCGCTCCAAATACTGTGCAGTATCTTGAATGGACTTAACGGTGGAGTCCTTGGAAGAAAGCAAAACTCTGACAAAGTATCTGTTTTATATATTTTTATTAATACAAAACCAGGCTTCTGTGGTCTTCCTTGAGGTCCCTCTAGTGGTTCATACGCAGCATGACGCGGCCATGTAAAATGGCTCCAGCTCAGGCTGCATCATGGTAATGGTGGCTGGCTTATTGCCAACACGTGTGGTTCACACACCATAATAAGAGTCCCAGTGACTGAGTCCTTCTGCTAGCCGCCGCAAAAAGGCTTTTTTAAAATACATTTTTTTTTGTCAATTCATGTTTCTCCCATTAATTGTTTAGGTGAGGAGGAACATTCTTATGCATACTCCGGGAAAGGCAAGAAGACCACCAACTGTGTGACGGAGGACTTTGGAGAAACCTACGAGGAGAATGATGTCATCTGCTGCCTAATTGTAAGACATGCATGCTGCTCGTATTTTGTCAGTTTATTAAAGTAGATGAAAACCAAGCCAGCGTAACCTCAATATGAAGGTGAAAGAAACTACCAACTTCTACTTTGTCATTTGTCTAAAAAGACAAAGGTCCATTTGTTCACATTTCAACTCGTTCCTCATATTGCTCTTTGTTTAGGACTTTGAGGGGGAGGAGGCGGTGTTGTCCTTCTCCAAGAACGGCGGTGAGCCGGCCGTCGCTTTCCAGGTCAAGAAGGACTCTCTGAACGGCGAGGCTCTCTTCCCCCACGTCATCTGCCACAACTGTGCTGTGGAGTTCAACTTTGGCCAGATGGAGACTCCTTACTTCCCTTTGCCCCAGGGTTACACCTTCATGCAGCAGATCCCCGTGGACGACAGAGTCCGGGGGCTCAAGGGGCCTCAGACCAAGGCTGACTGCGAGGTAGGCATAGTAATGTAATTGCTTTGATTAGTCATGGAGTGTGTTTGTAACTAATATTCAGCAGAATGTATGGTGATGTTGTGTAACTTGGCCTTTCGTGTCATGTAGATCATAGTGATGGTCGGCCTGCCAGGCTCAGGGAAGACTACGTGGGTGAAGAACCATGTCCAGGAGAACCCTGGGAAGTACTACATCCTGGGCAGTGACACCATTGTGGACAAGATGATGGTCAGTCCTGATGCAGCTGCTGTTTTCATTAGTTCATACTGTCTCTATATGTTGACATATTGTCCAATCATTTAATACAGATCAACAGCCTGAAACGCCAGTCAAAAGACATCACAAAACTGAGCGCCATTTCCCAGCGAGCACCTCTTTTCCTGGGAAAGTTCATTGAGATCGCCGCCCGCAAGAAGAGAAACTACATCCTGGATCACGTAAGTGGCTTGTGCTGGATTTTTTTCAATTTAGTTCTACAGATTAGCTTAAAATATAAACTCTATAAACCCCCAGTACCAATGAGCCTCTTTCTCCTCTTCCCCCAGACCAACCTGTCGGCCCCGGGCCAGAAGAGGAAGATGTGCTTGTTTGCAGGCTTCCAGCGCAAGGCGGTGGTGGTCTGCCCCTCTGACGACGACTACAAGCAGAGAGTCCAGAAGAAGGTCGAGAGTGATGGCAAAGAAGTGCCCGAGCACGCGGTCTTCAAAATGAAAGGTAAAAATACATGGTAGTAGAAATCAATAAAACCTTTACTGTTCCTTGTTCTTCTGTCGGGTTCAGGCGATTCTCTCCTCCTCATCCCGTCCCTTGTTTTCCCTCCATGTCAGGCTTCTACTCTCTGCCCGAGGAGGGGGAGAGCTTCAGCGACGTCGTCTATGCCGAGCTGCAGAAGGAGGAGGCCGGCAAGCTGCTGGAACAGTACAAAGAAGAGAGCAAGACGGCTCTGCCGGCCGAGAAGAAGCCCAACCAGGGGAGCACAACACCAAAAAGAGGCGGCGGCCTGCGCGGCGGCGGCCGGGGGGGCAAGAACCAGTTTGGCCGTGGCAGTGGACCCGGACAGAGAGGCGGTGGCCGCGGAGGCTTCCAGAACAGAGGCAACTTCAGAGGAGGTAGTATTATATTTGGGATGTAATCAACACCATTTTATTCATTGTTGTTAAGACCATTTATTGCATTCATGCTAACTTGTACTGCCCCTGATGTTTTTGCAGCCCCTGGCCCCCGTGGCGGCTTCAACCGTCCACCTCGCGGCTTCCTGCCTCCCCCGTCCTTCAGGGGAGGGTTCCATAACCGTGGCAACTTCAACCGGGGCGGTGGCCCCATCCCCAGCCTGGGCGGATCTCCCAGGGGCGGACCAATGAGGGGTGGTAACATGGGACCCAGGGGGGGTCACATGAACAGAGGTGGCCCAATGAACCGAGGAAACATGAGCAGAGGAGGCGGAGGAGGAGGCGGCGGTGGAGGAGGCGGCGGTGGAGGAGGAGGAGGCGGAGTCAACATGCATCGCGGTGGATCCAGGGGACATCACAACCAGGTGGGTTTGATGACGACACTCTTTCTTTCTGTTGTCATGTGATCTGTTTAGCTTGTGGGCGTGTCGTCATTGTCCTGCCTCTCTCCAGCAGCAGTTCCAGCAGAGGGGTGGTAACCGTGGCAACTTTGGCAACTTTGGAAACAAGAATGGCAACTTCGGCAACAACAGGAACAGCGGTAACTTTGGCAACAGGAACGGCATGGACAAGGCCCAAGCCTTCAACCAGAGCTGGCAGCAAGGGGTCAGTATTAAGAGCCGTCGCATAGCGTTACACGTGACACAAACACTACATGTATATGTGAATACAGAGGAGTCACTTAACCCACGGCCACATGTGTAAACAGTCTAGGTTGTGTGATATTTTAAGATCCACACTGATTCCATTACAATAAGCGTTAAATATGTCATCTCATTTTGCCCCAGTTTCCCATGAATAAGGAATACTAGCATGAACCTTTACTACCAGTGCAACATGTTCATAACAAAGATATACTTACTGAAATGAGCACGTTTGACTTGTGTACAAACACAAAGTAGCTTACTTTGTGCGTCTCTTGTGTCCCGTACAGTTCTGGAACCAGAAGCCGTGGAGCCAGCAGTATCAGCCTGGATATTACTAAGACACTTGTTGTAACGGACTGGTGGCCGACCCACCGCTAGCCACGGAACATCCCTCCACGCCGCTTTTTTTTTTATTTTACTTTCTCTAGAACCCACTTTTAATAATCGCCAACCCACCAACTGACAATGAAGACTAACGCGATATGGAGCAACAACATTCCACATCAGGGAGGAGACCAGATACCTGAGTGTAATCGAGGCTTTCTACATCCACCTACACGCGGGGTACAACGTGGGTTCAGTCTCATTCAATCATCCGTTTTTATTTCTTTCGTTGTATATTTCATTATGCTTTTTTTCACACTTTTAAACGACGTGCTTTTAAAGGAAAAAAAAAAAAAAATCTCATGTTTATCGGGAACCGTTGTGCCAGCCCCGGGGCAGATGTTGCGAGATTTCTTTTTTTCAGGGCTGTGCATTTTATCTGTACTGTGACTTATTTTTTTGTGTTGCTTTTTTTTTTTATTACAAATTGTAAATATTTGTTGGTTTTTCTTTTTTGCGTAGTCTGTATGAGAAGTGCAAAGAAACGGTAATGATTGAAAGGAGCCGTGGCTTGTTAGCGAGAAGCATGGTAGCTGATTCTGCTGTTAGGCTGTACGTGTCAATAGAGTCCGCCGTTAAACCCAAGCAACAGATGAAACTGTCTTTTGTTCCCAGTATCCAACCTGTAACCTAAACTCCATAGACCTACAATAAACAACTCGTTGGCTTTTTACATTCTTCTTGGCTTGTGACTTTTGATTCGGTTCAAAGGTGTGTAAAAGACCTTTGAATGGGCAATGTCCTAGTTTGCTACTTCAAACGGTGAGGACAGCCCCCCCCCCCCCCCCTCTACACCTCATTAGGAAAGCATTCCTTCAGGTATTCTAATGTACATCACTTTGAGAAAGTATTTTCACCAAGCCATTTAAGGACTAAAGTAAGCCATTTTATTATTTATATGCTTATAAACTAGGACACTTGGTTCTCAGCATTTCCTTTAGTGCAGTAGACTTATGAAAACAAAGTGCCCATCGGTCCAAATAATCTCAAACCAGAACCACAATAGACTTTTTCATTTTTGAACAAATTTCTGCCAATGCTAGTTCGGCACGAGCGTGGTAGAAAGCGGGCAGGGTTACTCATTTTCACCAGCAAACCTAAAGGGCTGCACAGCGTCACAACCCGTCCACCTATTAACGCCACCAGCTGATCACGAGGACCTGACGAAGCGGAGGAACTCTTTATCAACTCGGAGGTGTTCTGTTGCGCTGAAGCTCCCCCAGAGGTCCTAGTCGGTGCCTGTGTGGCCCCGGCAATAATGGCAGCTCCTCGTCCAGCGGCCCGTAATGTGCCCCGGCACGTTCTCCTGGCAGAGGACACCCTGCTTGTGTTCCAACACTAGAACAGAGCTGGACAGACCGTCGCCGTAGATTACAAGTGGTGTGTGTTTTTGTTGTTTTTTTACCTGGCTGTGTTGACATTTAATAAACGTGTAAATACGTCACCACTATTTCAACCCGTGCACGAATGTTCATTAATTAATTGGCTTGGAGTAATAACTGTATTGTGATTAGGAAAGTGTTAGCTCGCCCCAGTACTGCTGTGTGATGAATTGTCAACTATATTTAAATGTGTGGAGAGTTTGTGCCCTCCTGTTTTTATTGTTCTGGATGCATACATCAAGCAGAATGCAAGCTTTTGAGTTTACAGTATAACCTATAACACAACAGACTCTATATTTTTATCGCTTTATGTTGCAGGTTGTATATCAGGTCTTTTATTATTAAACCAACAATGCAAAAAGCTTTGAGACTTTTAGAGATTTGTTGTCTTTTCTATCTTACGGTTTTTATATTTGTGTTTTAAAAACTGGGACTGTATTTTCCTTTTTAATTTGTCTCAACTCTATTAAAGTGAAAGAAGCTGGTACACACTGACTTTGTGGTTTGTTACAGTGGAAAAGTATTCACCGCATTGGGGATATCCAGATTTGATCATCTTTCAACATTACATTGGAGATTTAATGTGTCTTAAACCGATCCACTCCAAGAGATGAACATTGTTTTTAAAGAAGACATACAATCCTCACTTTCATGTTCATCCATGTATTTAAGGTTTCTACTGGAACATGTTCACATGCTTTCATGTTCAAAAAACATTTTTATTTTTCTCATACGGTCTGTCTGAATATATCTGTAGTCAGCCTTATTCTGGAACGCTTCGTTTTAGTGCCTGTCTCTTTAAGAGCTCTCTCTCTCTCTGATTGGTCAGCGCTCACAGCGTCACTGCAGCAGAGTTTAGCGTCACTTCTTCAGGTGACTGTCATTGTGACATCACAACCTTACTGAAGCTTACTTTCACAGTATTTATATAGCAACTAGATTGGCTTTACAATAGATAAAAACAAGTACTTCTCATTTTCTACAATATGGGAACTTTAAGCCATTGCTGTGTAGCCTTTATGCTTTGGCTCACTGTCTTCCTAGAAAACAAAACTTTCAAATCACTTTAAACAGGATTTATAAACATTGTGAACATGAGTTTATGGTCTCAATCTCTAGTTTCAAGTCTTCAATAGCCTACAGCATGATGTTCATTTAGTAAATGATGGTCCATTTAGAGTCAAACACACCATAAGCAGAGTATGCTTTAGGGGCGGGGCTACTCTGTGATTTACAGGTCGGTTGTCTACGCTCTCTGGTCTGGGAGTTAACAACTTTAACCTTTTTACAGTTTGTTTTCAGTTCAAAAAACAAGATGGCGATGGACAAAAACCAAGATGGCGGCGGGCAACATGCTTAACTCAAGGCTTCAAAAACAACAGTCCACAGACCAATGGGTGATGTCAGGGCAGTGGCGGGCCGTGCATTTTATACCTGGGCCTTCAGTGCTGTCCTACTACAGTTGAATTACCTCCTAATAACCTCATTATGACGCATCAATCCAGCAAACCTGCAGCGGATCCACGCATTCCACCACACAAGAGCACGAGCCATTCAAATATTATTCATAAAAACGACACGTTACTGCAGTTGTAAAAATGCAGTTTGTCACTTACGAATGCTGTTCAGACAAACTCCATCCTTCTTTCTTTGTTAAAGAGTTTAATCCCACGTACATCGTTCCAGTAAGAAGTCCTTCTCGATTCATGGACGCCAGTGACAGTCGAGCCTCCACAGTCGCCGGTCTGCTGCGTCGGTACGCAGCGGGGCCACCTTCCCGCTGGCCGCCGCAGACCGCACGTCGGGACGCGGTTGTGGAGCTGTTTCCCTGCGAACGTGTTCGTTGAGTTGTAGATCCACTCGAGTCTCTCCTAAAGTGTTCAAAAGCACCGTAGCTTGTGTCCTGCCGTGCTATGGCGTCCTCAGGTTAGCGTAGCGTAGCTCCAAACACCAGGAGCTCAGTTAAAATGAAACACATTCAGTCATAAAATGTGCAACGCTTCTCCGACGCTGTCAGCCAGAAATACCGTTCATACAAATCCTTTTCCTGGCTGAGTCAGGGCTGCCAGCTGTGGGGTTGACTGACCATTTCTTACGATGTCCAGCTTTTCCTTGAGAAAGGCATTGTCAGTAACTCTGCCACTGAATCCGTTTATCCTCCTTCAGCCATTGAGTGTTCAAAAAACAAAGCTAGGTAAAAAAAAAAAAAAATCTACACCAAGCAAAACCCTAAAAATTTTATAATTTCTTCCATATCTTTCAATTTGAACTCTTACACCTCCAACTAAACTCTGCTGGCAAGTTAAGTTTCGTTTCACAATAGTCACGTGCTCGCCCACTGACCAATCACAGCGCACTCTGCACCTCACTGCAGAGCTGCACCTGAAAACTGAGCTGCACATAATGCTGACGTGCTTATAGGCCAGCTAGCAGGCTCTGACACTCAAAGAATACGCCCAACATGTCAAACTAAAGATCTGATTGGTTGAACACTATGACAATCAACAATATCGTCCCCATTCACTTAAACTGCACATGGATTCACTTGTGAGTCTGCAGGCCTCGGGCCTCTCTTCTTACCTAGAGACACAGAGGTGAAATCTGATTGGACAAAAGCTCTACTTAAAACAAGCTGCACTGGAAGCAGAGCAACTGAGGAAGACAGTAGCTGTGCAATGAGAAAATAAGATAATGGGAAAAATAATTGTATAAATTATATTACATGTAGTGTATTTAAGAAAAATTATTAAATTATAAAATAGATATAACTTTGTGATTCTGTTTAGGCCAGCAGAGAAGGCTTTGCAGGCCCTAACGGCCCACCACTGAGTCAGGGTGAATATGTCCACTTCTTAAATACAGTCTATGGCTCAGTAAGTGGAGCCTCACAGATCTGCAAGCATGGCTGGAGAGTGTTTTTCTCTTCGCCACTCTCCGTAAAGCTGCGACCACTGAAGCACATGAGCAAAATGTTGGCCTGCTCGAGGCGTCAAACTCTTTCCATTTCTGGACTGATTTGAACTGATCTCCAGCGCAGTGGTTGAGCTAAGCCTTCTCGTTGTCCCTCATTTTGACGGACAGTGGTGTAAAAAATTCCGTCAGAATCTATTATTACTCGTCACTTTAATATGTTTATCATAATAAGACAGAAGCTAAAGATGTATTTATAGGCGGAGTCTGTCCATTCAGTGTGAGTCATGATGAAAGATCTGGTGTTCACACACAGTTTTAGTTTAGAATTTTGGAAATGATTACATCTGTCTTGCAACATAATTTGAGTTTTCGACTGACACACAGGCGGCGGCAGCACTCTTGATACTGTATGGTGTTTGTGTTTTTTGAATCATTAATATACAGACCAAGCTTATAGATTGTGCATCTGTAAGGGTATGGAGAGAAAAGATGAGCGGAGAAGCAGCACCAACCGTACGGTCACTTTTCATGTCAACACACATGAAGCAGATCAATGTTTTCTTCCCATTCTTGCCTCGGACAGACGACTTCTCGTGGTGCTTTTTATTTAGTTCTGAAGGCTGAACCCGCGCTCTGCTGCCACACGGGAGACTGAACCAGACTGTGAACATGGGATTTCCCGATCCATCAGATTTTTCCACCATTGTTAAAAAAGTTCCGTCAATGATAAAAGATATTCAGTCAACGCGACCTCTGCTCCAGTGTTGGTTCAGTGACCTGGAAATGTTGTTGCATACATGTGCTAATTTGTGCTTTTAATAATCTTTACGCTAATTTGTTTCTTTGTCTTCATATTTTAAAGGTGCAGTGTGTAGGATGTGGCGCTATCTAGTGGTGAAGTTGCAGAGTGCATCCAACTGCGTTCTGGATGGTGGTGTAGAGGACTCGCTCTGTGTGTAGATATAAAGGACTCATTCTAATCTAAGGTGACAAAAACACAAACAATCTTATTTTCAGGTGATTATACACAAAAGAAAACACATACACTGCGTGTACAATTATTAGACAAGTTGTATTTTTGAGGATACATTTTATTATTATATACATATATATACAGAGCTCTCGGTCAATCCAAAATGTTAATAAACCTCAAACCTGAATATTTAAGAAAGTAGAAGTGAGGTTTTGGCTTTCTTAGGAGAATATCTATGTGTGCACAAATATTGGGCAACTATTAGTGTGCAGAATTATTATGCAACGAAATGAAAAAACAAAGTGTTCCCATCTCACTTGTTTATTTTCATCTGTTAAAGTGAGAATAATAAACAAACAACTCAGAATTTACAAATAAACATTTCTGACATTTCAAAAAGAAAAATCAGTGACCAATATAGCACACTATTGCACACTAATAGTTGCCCAATATTTGTGCACACATAGATATTCTCCTAAGAAAGCCAAAACCTCACTTCTACTTTCTTAAATATTCAGGTTTGAGGTTTATTAACATGTTGGATTGACCGAGAGCTCTGTAGCTGTTCAATAATAAAATGAATCCTCAAAAATACAATTTCCCTAATAATTGTACACGCAGTGTATATTGATATTATATTCCATTTCTACCAATAGATCCCCCTAAATTCTACACACTGGCCCTTTAAATTTTGCCTACAGGGGCATTTGTACAACAGATACTGGTGTGTATATACTACATATCCTGGTGTATTTGTACTACAGATACTGGTGTTTTATCCCACAAATACTGGTGTATATGTACTACAGATACTTTTGTGACAGTTGAATACTTTAATAAGAGTACCAGTATGTGTGAGGGTGAATACTTTAATAAGAGTACCAGTATGTGTGAGGGTGAATACTTTAATAAGTACCAGTATGTGTGAGGGTGAATACTTTAATAAGAGTACCAGTATGTGTGAGGGGTGAATACTTTAATAAGTACCAGTATGTGTGAGGGTGAATACTTTAATAAGTACCAGTATGTGTGAGGGTGAATACTTTAATAAGTACCAGTATGTGTGAGGGGTGAATACTTTAATAAGAGTACCAGTATGTGTGAGGGGTGAATACTTTAATAAGTACCAGTATGTGTGAGGGTGAATACTTTAATAAGAGTACCAGTATGTGTGAGGGTGAATACTTTAATAAGTACCAGTATGTGTGAGGGTGAATACTTTAATAAGTACCAGTATGTGTGAGGGGTGAATACTTTAATAAGTACCAGTATGTGTGAGGGGTGAATACTTTAATAAGTACCAGTATGTGTGAGGGTGAATACTTTAATAAGAGTACCCGTATGTGTGAGGGTGAATACTTTAATAAGTACCAGTATGTGTGAGGGTGAATACTTTAATAAGTACCAGTGTGTGTGAGGGGTGAATACTTTAATAAGTACCAGTATGTGTGAGGGGTGAATACTTTAATAAGTACCAGTATGTGTGAGGGGTGAATACTTTCATAAGTACCAGTATGTGTGAGGGTGAATACTTTAATAAGTACCAGTATGTGTGAGGGTGAATACTTTAATAAGTACCAGTATGTGTGACGGGTGAATACTTTAATAAGAGTACCAGTATGTGTGAGGGTGAATACTTTAATAAGTACCAGTATGTGTGAGGGTGAATACTTTAATAAGTACCAGTATGTGTGAGGGTGAATACTTTAATAAGTACCAGTATGTGTGAGGGGTGAATACTTTAATAAGTACCAGTATGTGTGAGGGTGAATACTTTAATAAGTACCAGTATGTGTGAGGGTGAATACTTTAATAAGTACCAGTATGTGTGACAGGTGAATACTTTAATAAGAGTACCAGTATGTGTGAGGGTGAATACTTTAATAAGTACCAGTATGTGTGAGGGTGAATACTTTAATAAGTACCAGTTTGTGTGAGGGGTGAATACTTTCATAAGTACCAGTATGTGTGAGGGTGAATACTTTAATAAGAGTACCAGTATGTGTGAGGGTGAATACTTTAATAAGTACCAGTATGTGTGAGGGTGAATACTTTAATAAGTACCAGTGTGTGTGAGGGGTGAATACTTTCATAAGTACCAGTATGTGTGAGGGTGAATACTTTAATAAGAGTACCAGTATGTGTGAGGGGTGAATACTTTAATAAGTACCCGTATGTGTGAGGGGTGAATACTTTAATAAGTACCCGTATGTGTGAGGGGTGAATACTTTAATAAGAGTACCAGTATGTGTGAGGGGTGAATACTTTAATAAGAGTACCAGTATGTGTGAGGGGTGAATACTTTAATAAGTACCAGTATGTGTGAGGGTGAATACTTTAATAAGTACCAGTATGTGTGAGGGTGAATACTTTAATAAGTACCAGTATGTGTGAGGGGTGAATACTTTAATAAGTACCAGTATGTGTGAGGGGTGAATACTTTAATAAGAGTACCAGTATGTGTGAGGGGTGAATACTTTAATAAGTACCAGTATGTGTGACGGGTGAATACTTTAATAAGTACCAGTATGTGTGAGGGGTGAATACTTTAATAAGTACCAGTATGTGTGAGGGGTGAATACTTTAATAAGTACCAGTATGTGTGAGGGGTGAATACTTTAATAAGTACCAGTATGTGTGAGGGGTGAATACTTTAATAAGTACCAGTATGTGTGAGGGGTGAATACTTTAATAAGTACCAGTATGTGTGACGGGTGAATACTTTAATAAGTACCAGTATGTGTGAGGGTGAATACTTTAATAAGTACCAGTATGTGTGGCGGGTGAATACTTTAATAAGTACCAGTATGTGTGGCGGGTGAATACTTTAATAAGTACCAGTATGTGTGAGGGTGAATACTTTAATAAGTACCAGTATGTGTGAGGGTGAATACTTTAATAAGTACCAGTATGTGTGAGGGTGAATACTTTAATAAGAGTACCAGTATGTGTGAGGGGTGAATACTTTAATAAGTACCAGTATGTGTGAGGGTGAATACTTTCATAAGTACCAGTATGTGTGGCGGGTGAATACTTTAATAAGTACCAGTATGTGTGAGGGTGAATACTTTAATAAGAGTACCAGTATGTGTGAGGGGTGAATACTTTAATAAGTACCAGTATGTGTGAGGGTGAATACTTTCATAAGTACCAGTATGTGTGAGGGTGAATACTTTAATAAGTACCAGTATGTGTGAGGGTGAATACTTTAATAAGAGTACCAGTATGTGTGAGGGGTGAATACTTTAATAAGTACCAGTATGTGTGAGGGTGAATACTTTCATAAGTACCAGTATGTGTGAGGGTGAATACTTTAATAAGTACCAGTATGTGTGAGGGGTGAATACTTTAATAAGAGTACCAGTATGTGTGAGGGGTGAATACTTTAATAAGAGTACCAGTATGTGTGACGGGTGAATACTTTAATAAGTACCAGTATGTGTGAGGGGTGAATACTTTAATAAGTACCCGTATGTGTGAGGGTGAATACTTTCATAAGTACCAGTATGTGTGGCGGGTGAATACTTTAATAAGTACCAGTATGTGTGAGGGTGAATACTTTAATAAGAGTACCAGTATGTGTGAGGGTGAATACTTTAATAAGTACCAGTATGTGTGAGGGTGAATACTTTCATAAGTACCAGTATGTGTGAGGGTGAATACTTTAATAAGTACCAGTATGTGTGAGGGGTGAATACTTTAATAAGTACCAGTATGTGTGAGGGTGAATACTTTCATAAGTACCAGTATGTGTGATATTCATTCTTTACATCACCATCATGTCTCTTGGAGCTTCCAGGTGTTGCTGGAGGTTTCGCTGGGAATCCACTTCCCTCCCAGACAGACAGCTGCTTGTCTTTGGCCGGGCAGCATGTTTACCTCCATCAGCAGCATATTAGTGAATGACAAGACCCCCCATTCAGACAGCAAACAGTGCATTAGCTACTGGCCCTGATTTGGCCGGTCTAAGTCCGATGTAAACACTCAAAGAGCCCTCTCCGGCTTAATGCCAAGTGACTACACGTTTCTCCGTATGTGGCCATGTAGCTCCTTCCCACCGCAAACAAAGCATTATGAGTCGGTTTGTCAACAGCGGTGTGCCCGCGGCTTGACAAATGCTACAAGTCATTAGGCAAATGATTTGCTCTTCTCTACAATTTCCTATAAGTGTAAATGAAGAGGTGGCGGAGGAGCTCCGCATGTGAATGTGATCATGAATGTGAATGGAGGCCCAGACAGCCGAATGCTCGACAGCAGGGAAGAGGAGGGACCAGAGAGTGAAACTAAATATTTTATTTTCCAAACATAAACTCATCCATATTATGTACAGCTTGAAAAAAATATAACACATCAGACAGAATTTGAATGATTGCTGCAGATTCAACGCAACTCGTACAAATTTGAATTTAAAAAAAAGATATAACAAATTTACAAAATATATAAAAGTGCTTGTGGAAGGAGATGGACTGCCATGTCGTGTGAAAATCTCCCGATAAATGTCCATTTAAATATAAAGTACTAGACGTGTTGTTTAACAGCATTAAACATATCAACATCCCAATGAAAAGACACTATAACAACATGTAGTACTTACAGGCTGAGATTACAAAAGTACTGTAGTAGCTGTCTATGACTTCATACTATGGAGACATTGTCCATAGTGCACGCGCACCTCTCTACGATCATGTTGGGGAACTCGGCCACTTCTATCTCGGTGTAGTCCCCCTTCTTCACCAGGTACATGATGGGTAACGGGGCGCTCTCCGACACCGTGCACCGCCTCTCCCCAAAGCTGTAGTTGCGCTTGGGCTGCTTGCAGCCTCCGGTGCACCTGAAGGCCTGGTACCCCGCCGGCTCGATGATCCAGTACTGGGTCCAGGTGAGTGCGCGGAAGTCGATGAAGTACTGTTCCCTGCAGCAGGTGTCTTTGTTTCGGTTGATGTCGCAGTCGCCGCGAGAACTGAGGAGGAAAGGATGAAGAACGGTTAGATGGCCGCTGTTAGAAAGTCTCAAGCTGTTTTGATTTTTTTCTCTGGGGGCCCGGAGTCTCTTTGCTACGCCCCTGCTTGCCACAATTATCCGACTATGCTATTTCATGTTTTTTAGTGGGTGAATCTACACAATTAGACCTTATTAGAACTCCATTATAACTTCAGCACATAGGGTCAGAAGTATAAAACACTACAATTTGGGGGAACGCTTGAATTAATTGCATGTGCTTTTTGGACTCTTACTCATTACTCTAATGATTTCTCCAAACCATGAGAAAGTTAACTGGCAATGCAAATGGTGACAGGTAAAAATAAAATGGAGGGCGTGGGCCAATTACCACGCTGATACAATATCCTGTATATCAAACGCTCGCGCCCTTACCCGTATTCTTCGAGGTTCAGTGTGTAGAGGATGAGCTCGGGCCTTCCCAAGGTGTTGTCCGTCTGCTCCTGGGTGGTAAAGCGGACACTCTTGGCCACCTCTGCCGCGTAGCTGCCGGGTCTCTCGCCCTCGATCCACACCTCCATGTGCATAGGTGTCTTCTGCTGGGTCTTGGACCAATAGTGCACCGCCTGTGTCACATCAAAGCTCTTCCAGCCGGTCTCGTGAATGGGGATCAACCTGTGAACACGAGAGATAAGGGCGATTAATTAAAAGGAGTTAAAAGAAGAAAAAACAACGGATATTTCCTGGAGATGAATACAATTGAATTATTATTACTGAGATAAGCCACTTAGACTGAGATGATGTCCCCCAGTAATTGCTCGACAATTACGATATTTACATAAATCCGCCGTGAGGAAACGATCCCTTACCGTGAATCTACCAGTGATGTCCGGTTGGATCCGTTGGGCAGCACCTCCACCCAGTAGATGCTGACCCGCGCGTTGTTGACGGCCCGGTGGTTCTTCCTCTCCACCGCGAAGCGTTTGTGGTAGGAAGCCCGCTGGTAGAGTTTCAGCTCCGCCATGGTCACCTCGCTGTTATCCTGAATCCTCGCCTCCATGTCGAACACTATGCGTTGCCGAGTGGTGTCGGAATACACATACTCCCCGGAAATATCTAAAACACAGAGCAATGTAAGCGTTATGGGCGATTCTTTCTTCCGAGCAGCTTCAAATGTTCGTTTGGTAAAGGCATTTTTGTGCGTAAAATAGTCTTTGCGCACCTTGTGTCATAATTACGCACGTAAATAACTGTTTACTTTAACTGGTATCTGTGTCAACGTTATTTCCATTTGAATTGCTACAAATTACATGTTATGCATTTTTAAAAAGGAAACGGTCCATACCTGCATTACCGGGGATTCCCCTGAGGATGCCCGCCAGGCTGGGCAGAGATCTGCGTCTCCTGCTCTGGTGCATCTTCAGCATGGACGTGTACTTGTTTCTGATATGCGCTGGAACAACCAGATTCTCCAGATCCCTCTTATGGATCTTTGGAACTTCATCCAACCCGAGTTTCTGCAGCAGCGCGTCCTTCATATCCTGGTGCGTAAAAGCCTCTGCGAGACCGAGGAGAGCGGTGCAGAGGACACAAGCGCGGAGGAAATCCATGAGTCAAAACTTCAGTGTGATAAACAGCAGCACAGTAGCACGAGTCACCCAGAGACAGACAGTGTCCCCCTGACACTCCTCCGGCCCCTTATATTGTTGCGGCCCTCCCAGTCGTTCGCACTTTGTCAATGGGGGCAGGGGCCCTTATCAGAACAAAGGTGCGACAATACAGCCCCATCCTAAACAGGATATCTAAGTGGCCATACTTCAAACAGCAACAATTAGACTCGAGTGCCATCCGTATTGTGGAGGTGTAACTTCACCATAGTTCCACTAAAAGCTATGCCTGTGTTGCATTTGATGTCAGAATGAGGATCTGAAAATCGGCTCTTTATGGTGTAAATAAATGGTCATTAAGATTCATCTGGATTGTGGGAAATCAGACAATCAAATCACCATTTATTTGTACACTTTATGTATTTACATACTTGCTCAACTGTATTTTTGAAAGCCAAATGCATCACAAAGTTCAAATCATGATTGTTCATTATGCTCTTTCTGCCCCAAAAGAGAAAAGGAGAACACTGTTTGGCAGGATTTATTGTTATTGTCATTATACAATGATCAACAAAATATAACTGACTACGGACACGATTATTAATGCCAACAACCCATCTGTCGGATTACCCACAGTCAGTTCTGTGTCCATTACATTGAGTATAATCTGAACAGTGTTGGTAATGTATGAGCAGTCATAGCTCCAAAGGTTTGTCTGAAGTGTGTTCTGTGCTGCTACACATGCGTCCCAGACAGACATCTCCTGACCCTGTGAACCTGAAGTGCCCTCTGTCTTCAGTAGCACCCTCGTCTACACACACACCTCACACTCTGACGTGTACATTCCACTGGACGATGTCAGTCTGGCAACAGTCTGTCACACAGCGGCCTTATCTCTGTCTGGGTGGCCGGAGAGCAATTTTTGTCCAGCAAAAAAGTGGCCTAAAGATCGGGCAAAATAGCAGCGGGCGATTCCAGTCGGTTCATTTTTTGGCACAAGTGTATAAACAAGGGGGTCGAGGAGGAAGTGGTGCAGAGCTCGAAAAAGGGAGGAGGGGGGCCCAGCGGATTAGATGTTTATTCCGAGCCCTGTCACCCATTCTCGGCCCTCTCCGGCAGATTAAAATTATTAGCCAAACAGACAGTTAATCCAGGGGGGCCGGCGGTGGATGTGGATTGGGGCAGGCTCTTCACAGGTTGGTGATTATCTGATTCCATTGCGAGGATTTGCCTTTGCCTTTTTTGTCACACAAACATTAGAAGAGGGGTGCTCTCGCTGGCTGCCCAGAAGGCCCGGCCTGTGGTTGTGTATTGGGCCGTGTTTGCTTAGAGATGTCAGACAGACTGAAGGGGCACACAGGAAGAGCAAATGACAGATGACTGCCAGACCTCCGCTCGCTCCAGCTATGCTGCCTGCAGTTTACAAGCGAGACAAATTATGATCTGCTGTAGGCCTGGTACCGCACAACGCAGCCCCGTGTGTGCTACAATCACAGCATGCAGCGACGTTTCAACACTATGAAACAAATATCCAAATGTGTGTGTGCAAAGAGTTCAGACTAATGACTTCATTACAGAGTTATGATCTTGGTGCTGTTGCATTTGTGTTTTAACAAAGCAAAGCAAACGTTTTTCTCTTTGTGTGACTGAATGGACAAATGAGATTTGCAACAGCTATTTGCAATCGTGCATGTTGTATAATGTTGGTTTCATCCCTGATGGTTTTTCACTGAAAGAGTTAGCCTAAGAGGCTAATCTTAATCTGTTTCCCTGGCCTAAAGCAAGAAGGACAAACTACATACTGCATCTTGTAAAATGATTTTTAATTATATTTCTAAAACAGTAAATAATGCCACAGTTGCACACTGTTAAGTTATGTTTTTATAGGCAGGATCTGGGTTTTTCCAAATACTGACGAATGAAAAATGGCAACGTTTCCTCTCATTGTTATTATTTTAAATGATCTCATTTGGTTATAAAGAAGTAGACACAGAGTCTAAGCCCTCAGCTGAGGTCCAAACTGCTCCACCGGATTCGAAGTCAGAATCATCGGTGCAGACATGTAAATTCATTGTCCAGTCCAGCCAAGGGCCAAGTCTAAATTCCTGTTATAGGAGCCCTGCGTTATCCTCTCTCCCTCACATTACAACCCCTAATTCGGGAAATTAAGATGCCCTTTGTGTGATATTTCTCAGTCTTTCTTCCTTCCCATGCCAATCAAAGACAAGTTGCCCAGTTCAAAGCTCCATCTGATGCTCCCAGGTGCCATTTCTTTTCAATCAAAGGCCAACAAGCTCCCACAATCAACAACTCAGGTGTTAATTAACATCCAGGCATTTGCATTCAAAAGCGATCCAATTTATAGGTCATTCCCTTCCATTTGTGAAACATGGCATCCCCTTTGCTCGGCAGGACTGCTGTTTGCAGAGGGCCCAGATTAAACGCTACTTGAGACAAATATTACCGGGAGCCCCCGCGAGCTGGCTTCAGTTTGGTTGTTTGTACATTAGACATCAGCGTCTCGTGCGGCGTCTCCCTGGCAACAAGGCGGGGCTGCGCCAAAGAGTCAATATTGAACTTGTGTTGGTGGTCAGCGCAAATTCCTCATTATTCACGTGGCTGCTTTGTCACCGACTTCCTGATCTGCTATTGCCTCCTTTATCTCAATATCAAATATTTGGGGACATGAACCACCGCTCTAGTTTGCACCTTAATGGCTCGCACAGACCCCCTCTTATTTCCCCCGCAGCTGCAGACGTCAAAAAGACGCACAACGAGTCTGGATCCATCCATCGAGCCGGCAGCCAATAATCATCGAGCAGTCTGTCAGAGGGGGAAAGCGCTAGACCTGTGCAGGGACAATACAAGTATTGCTCATTGGCCTCCACATCTAGACAGAGTACAGGGCAGTCTAATTGCATTTCACGCAGCTGATGGCGGACAATCAGCGCAGAGACGGAGGGTTTAATCCAGGCGCAGACTTAACCAAATAGGATCAGACGTGATTAGATAGGACTAACAATTAATATTTATCATTAACTTTTAATTAATCGACATAGGCGAGACTTTTAGTGTGCAGGATACTGATAATGAACCGGATCCAACCAATGAAATACGTTTAAAAAAGGACACATCTAGATTGTTAGGTTCTGGTGGATGATATGTCTGAATACATATAGTATATATAATATAGTCTGTTAATAGTAGAAATGTATCAATATCTACACCTGAAAGGAAACAACTACCCTAAAACACACACAATAAAACATGTATAGTACATACCCCCCCCCCCCCCCCCCCCGAGTTGAACAGCTGCATGGAGGCTGTTTGAACAGCAGAGGGCGCTCTAGTGACGCTATACGCAGCTTTAAAGGGAACATCCACCCTAGAAACTCTGTTTGCATTGTGTAATTTGGGACAGTGAAGGAAACTACACTCAATACTTCAATCGATGACGTCACCCGTTCACATCATTTCTCTACTGCACTTTTATATTCTGTTTTGAATTATGCACCTGAACTCCACTATAACTGCATGTACTGTAATGATCTATGTTATTGTCTACTTTAAAAAAAATCTATTTTTATTGTTTTCATCTCCTTTTTTTATTGTCATTTATTAATTTCTGCACCTTATTTATAATACGTTTTAAAGACATAAGAAATAAATAACATTTATATTCATAATATGATTGGAGATGTTACATGCACATTGTTTTATTATTATTATTATTATCTGGCTCCCTGCTTTCAGTTCAAACAGCCTATTATTATCCCAGTAAAGTCCCCATCGATGCTGTTTATAGTGTGCAGTGTTGTCTCCAAACCATTAATTTATTATATTTCCGATTCATTTGAATGTATTTTAAATGTATCGTTGTTGTAGTTGTAGGTTACTCAAAAGGAAACTTAAAGATAAATGTAATAATGATGAAAAATCTAATTTTTTCATTCTGCCTGGCACTACAGAGGCCTGCAGCAAGAATCCATTTCAACCGTTTCTGAAATATAGAAGTGTTTTATGTTATGTTGGCATGTTTGCTGGTGTGTGACACTATGCTTCTATGCCCGTCTCTCTACCCCCCCCCCCCCACACACACACCATTCAGCTGCAGGCTGTTAACCATTAATAGATGTACTTTGAGCAGCGATAAGCACCTCACCTCAAAAGGATGGGACGTGATAGTTCAGAGCAACACACTGTGGCTGATAGAGTTGGGTGATACTGTGAAATATCACTGTTTACTCAGTAATTTATTAATTATCTATAAGATGACATTTCTGTTACCGGTAATGTGAGCATGGGGGCCTCTCCAACAGGTTCATTAGAACAAACAAAAAAGTGCAAACAGGTAACCACCGTGCAGATCGTTTGATAAATTGATAACTGTCTGTGTGATTTATTCTCATTTATGGATCTGTGCATATGAAAAGTGTGACAGCCTGCAGGAACACAGGGTCATCAGAAAACACAACTCAAAGCTACACAAGCTTGTTTATGTAAAGAGAGTTTGCTCTCAGTGTTAAGCTTCTCTCGCCAGTGAGAACAGTTCAAGGGGCAGAGGATCAGCTGGACTAGATGCACCTTGAGAGATGGGAGGGGCAGTCAGAAGTATGAGAGATGCAATAATAATTTCCTCATTTTCAAATTAAATGAAATTGGGAACGCAAGCCACCGTCACCGGCCTGTGGAGACCACACATAATTATCAAAGTTAACATTTCTGATGCCATGTTGGCCTGAAAAGTGCACGTAGATGCAAAGCTATACTGATATAAATACACACACACAGGCAAAGAAAACAAAATTGTCTGAAGGTTGTGTGAATGTGTCCCACTGCCACAGCTATCAGGTCTCAGCACAGGTTGCATTGATGATGCAGACTACACCATTGCATAGGTATAATTAAAGGGACAGCACTCACTGCTGTCCCAGTTCTGCAGAAAATGTGTCCTCTCCGCACCACGTCACCAGCAGACTGACAGACAGCCCGCAGTTTCCATTCACAACATTGACAGCCCCCCCCCCCATCACCCCTCCCGCACAGCAGATGCTGTGACGGGCGCCATGATGATGATCTGGGATTTTGCCTGCAGCAGCAACCAGATATGCTATAATGGTGAAGATATGCTGCCAGCTCTAAAGGAAAAGGATGCGTTCAAGGAATGGCGCGTCAAAGATGGCCGCTTGCGGATTCAGCGCTTTACGCATGCGTGAAAGTTGAAAATGTACGGTATTCTTCATAAAACACGGCGGTCTCGAAACCATTAGACATTCCATATTGAGTAAGGAAGAGGCTAAGTATTTTGAGAAGGTTCATACGTTTTATTTTCAATGTTTACATTGAAGCTAAGCGTCCATTTGTAACTCATTCATATTTTACAACCGAGCTCTACTTCCCACAATGCAGTGCGACGCAGCGGACAGAGCTGTCTACTCGGCTGTCTCTCCCCGTGGACAGTCTCTGGCAGCAGGCTGCTGGTAGCTCGACTGTGCAAAGACGACAAGAAGCGAAGCGACCGACCGGCGGGGGAGGCAGGCAAGGCAAAGGAAAGGAAAGGAGAGGACGGGGGGAATTTAGGCTGAGTCCCGTATTCGGAATAAGCAAGACTAGACTACAGCTTTGCTCTTGACGTGAAACGAGCTCCTCTGTAACCTTCAAAAAAAAGGACCCGCATTTCTGACGGCTAACTTATTGTTGGGCTGTCGGAACTCTTGAGCGAATCGGTGTGTTTGAACTGTGAAGGAACTAAAGAGACGTTTGGTTTTCTGGACGAAGAATGGGATTTAAAGAACATATCTGCCAGCACTGAGTTGTGAAAACAAGGGAATATTTTCCAGTTGGATGGGAAATAACCAATACTGTCGAAAGGGGACACATCCAGCGAAACGGCGCTAACACTGTGCGTATTGTTTGTCAACTCACGGGGGAAAAGGGGCAACGATGGCATTTAGGAACGGGGAAAAGTAACGTTAACGTTAGCTCGCTGGCTAGCTACAGGGCTAACCTAGCAGCCTGCTAACTAAGCCTGTGTCGCCCTTCCATTCCTGGAGCAGAGGAGGGGCGCTGGGGCTTTGTAGCATTGCAGATCTGCCCTGCATTTTTTGGGGGGGTTTACTGCAAGAATGGAGAATCCCAAATATCTGCCACAACAACTCGGGGGGATCTGTTGAACCGCCTCGACTCCATTTATTCTCCATTTCTCACACAGAAGACCAGAACACCGCGAGCCTACGTTGGGATTCCATCGACATCCGCCGGCCCGGGGCAGCCAGGGTCTGTGACTGTAATAAACTCCGTGTGTTCCTCGGTGCCCTGTGGGGAGACGTGCTACTAAATGAGGAAGTGCGACGCGTCTTAGTTACTGGGTCTTCTCGAGGGAGATCATGAATTGGGCGGTTGTGACGCGGATTTATCCCCCGGCTCGTCCTCAACTTAAAGTTTTATAATTGTCGAGACATTGAAGGTGACAGAAGTTCTCTACAGGCCCCTGTGTGCTAACTAACAGGCCGAGGAGGTGCTCGCTCAGTTCCCCCTTCCCCATCCCCTCCATCATCATCATCATCACCATCACTTCAAAAACCAGCAAGCCGGAATAATCATGTCGGGAGAGGTGCGTTTGAAGAAGCTGGAGAAGCTGATCCTGGACGGGCCAGCCCAGTCTAACGGCCAGTGTCTGAGTGTGGAGACGCTGCTGGACATCCTGGTCTGCCTCTACGACGAGTGCAACAACTCCCCAATCAGAAGGGAGAAGAATATCCTGGAGTTTTTGGAATGGGGTGAGCAAGTCTATGTCTTCTATTTCCTCCTGTTTGACCGGTGTTCAGCCTCCCTTGTCTCTATTCTTTGAGTTGTTTTGGTCAGATGATCGGCTGATGGTGCTGGTGGTGCAGTGGCCCTCCCTTCCCCATCACATTCCTTTTATAGTAGTAGTGGGGCTCAGTTGGCCTGCTCTCTCCTCCCTCAAACTAAAAACAAGGCCACTTAATTCTTGTGTTTTTGCAAATGAAACACACACACACACACACACACACGACAGCATGTCGAAGTGGCACGACACACACATTAATCTGTGTCTTGTCACCCGAAAACAAAAAGGTGGTACAAGGCAGACGACGCAGAGAAGTAACCGAACACACAGAAGGACATTTACTGTAGTGAGGAGGATGTTAAACAGGCCCACTCAGAGTTTTGATACCAATCCAGGAAAGATCTCATAAAGATGTCCTTATCCTCCAGGCTACCATTTATTCTGATGGAAACGCACGCTTACGTCAAGACGACGCCTCTCTGTCAGAGCACCTAACCCTCTTTGGTTCGCTTTTTGTTATGGAAGCCACTTCGCATGCCAGATTGGTTTCCCTTTTTTATATGCGAGTGTATGTGACGGTTTGTTGATAACTAACCTAGCTGTCTGTCAGACGTACTTTGTCGTAAGCGGGTAAAGATCCATGTTTTGTTTCCAGCGCAGCAGCATAGAGATCCCATACCCAGAATGTTTTGAATAGTTTTTTTTACTTTTCCCACTCCCCTGGTTAAAGCAGAGTCGGAGAAAACAACACGCAGTCGGACACACACACACACACACACACACACACACACACACACACAACTCAATCATTTGTGCAAAAGGACGATGGGTGTGTGTGTGTGTGGGACATTGGGGGTTTGGTTTGTGCATGAAGCAGGAATGTGAACAACTCACCTTTTTTTTTTTTTTTATCTGGCGCAGAGGCCCAGCTAGCTGCCGGAGCACGCCTGGCTGGCCTGCATGTCTCTTAAAGCCCTGAAAGTCGTGCTGCGGCGGTCTGAGGCCGTGCAGGAGCAAATCATCGCCCCTGAAACGAGACACATTTATGATTCAGCCGGCAACACGAGTATCTGGAAAGAAGGGGCCGTTTGGCACATTTGCCGGCATCTTGTATTGTTTTTTATTTATTTCTGAAAGGACAATGTTAAACAGGCAGCAGTTTGGCCCACCGTAGAGAGGCAGTGGCAGACAAACAGGATGGCAGTTAAATCAGTCAAATGGTGGTTAAGTTTGGCTGTGGCCGCTTAGTTGGTTTACCCCACCAGCCACCATCTGGACAACCTATCCTGTGCTAAAGATGGAGCTGCGTTGGCTAGTAAACACTGGAAGTGGCTGGAAGTTGGTGATTTGTTGTTGTTGTGTATCTGAAGAGGTACTTTCCTGCCTGCCTAAAAGCCATTTTATCAAACTGTGTTTAGTCATTACACATCATGTGTTGTTTCCTTTAGAGCATCCTGCCCCCCCCACCCCGATCTGTTGCATCGAGCTGGCCTTGCAGCAGTGCCGGGTGCCGGCGTGCCCTGGCCTTTAAGGAAAGGTGCTGTGGGCTTTGGGGGTGCCAAGTGGTGACTTCACCCTGACATTTCCCCGTGTCGACACTAGACACAGCGTGCAGATGTGCCCGAGCTGTCGAGGTCCCATGTTGTTGCTTGTTATGGTGTTTCACTCCAGAGGGATTTGAATGAGACTCCTCCAGCTTCCTCAATTAATATCAATTAATTTAATTGAGTTGCAGAGTTCGTTCCCAAGAGGGCAATGAAGCTGAAAGTACTCAACAAAAATGATTTGATTGTCCTAATCAGGTGGTGCTGATAGAAAGGCCTTGTTGTCCTGTACTTCTATAGAAGATTTCTCACTGCAAACACAAGAGACAGGGGGACAAACGGTTAAATAAATGGTCTTTTCCATGTTCTGCTCTTAGTTTTACTTTATAAAACTCTACCCACTCCTGACATTAGCAGACATAGCCATCAAAACAGGAAATGCAGCGAGACCCTGCCCAAACAGAGGGACCATGATGCTTCACTCGCCTCCCTTTACCATGACTGCACATATTGCTCTCTGTCACTAAATTAAAGATGGCTGTCAGACGCGTGTTGTGGCTCCTGGTGGAGGTCCTCTGATGTCTCCGCTGTGGTGTCGGTGATCTAGTTGAACCAATGGATTTAGAAACATTCGTTGCGTTAGTGATATTTAGATCTGTGTGTTAGTCAGAGCCTGAACCAGACGCTGCCTGTGTGTGGACCTGTTGACTGATAACACTTCAAATGAAGTATCAGATAAAACGGGAGCTTCGTTCAGTTACTTTAATGAAGCTTTTATTCTTTTATGTCACATTGTCATTATTGAGCTGACGTATAACTGCATGGTATCTTAATCACTGACAGTAGATGATTACTAACCGTATCTCCAGCGTCCACAGTCTGCCCACCACTTTAAAGATAGTGTTGAGCCCTGATTATCTAATCATCATAGCAGTAGGACAAAGTGATCCTAGGATGACAATGATATCATTTATTGCAATATATCCTCCAACGAAAGTAGTAATTGTGACCGGTCCGGTGAGATCACGTCCTCTGTGGTGAAGCCATCAACGGAGATATGCTCTTGATTTGTCTCTGTCTAAAAACACATTGTTTTGTAGATTACCAGCTAAATGTTAGCCCCCCCCCCCCCCGAGCCAAAGTGCACATGGCTGATTGAGGCCTATAAGGAACAGATTGGATCAGACGGATAGCGTTAACACGTACTCAAAGCACCGTTTAATCTTACACACAGAAGAAATGGTTCAAGACGGGCCTCGTGAAATCTAAGACCTCTTCAACTTGTCTTGTGTGATTTTCCTTTGTCAGCTACAGACAAGGAAAGGAAGCGTACCTGTGCACCTTCTTATTGAAACGGCCGGTTCCGCGTTCCCTTTTTTCCTTCCTGAGAATGTACATGAGCCAGAGAAGAAGACAAACATTTGTATTGGGTTTGCTTTTCTTTCTTGTTTGGTGACCTCATTTCAGCTGAAATAGAGCCCCCGACATGACCTGCAGCCACAGGAGGAGCGAAGAGGGGAAAGTCCGCTGTATCCTGACTCCTCACTGTATGCACCGCAGCAGCTCACGGTGTCCACCAGCTCAGACCTGCGCTCGTCACATTCAACCCGAGCCAGCCAACTCGTGTCAACACCGTCCTTGTTTGTAATGTCAGCGCTTGTTTTTAATTGACTGAATTTCAGTGTTTCTGTAGAGTTAATTACTGCAAACACAATCTGTATTCATTGGTGTAGGTGTTTTGTGCTCTTCATGGATGCCTACAGTTTTCTAAATAGGAAAGAGTTTCTGTGGACTTGCATTCAATTGTCTTAGATATCCCATACTTTCTCCCGTCATTCCCTGCTTCTTTGTTTTGTCCCGATCTCCGGTCCTGTTTTGGGAACCAGATTGCCGGGCAGCTGAATGAAAGCGTGCGGCCATGCCAGCCCACAGTTGGCAAACATGGGGGAGGATGCCGAGCCTTTTCTCAATCTAGACTCCATGTTAGCCTGCAGTGGCCAGCTGTTCAGCTGCAGCTGATGTGTGCTCCACCCTGCAAGGCTTTCATTGGCAGCATGCCTCACACACCACTCACAGAGGAGACACACACACACACACACACACACACACACACACACACACACACACACACACACACACACACACACACTTATTATTGTGGCTCTGCTTAACCAGACTATCTCATAGTTCACAGTTCCTCCCTGTTATTCCCGTCATTGCACAGACCAGAAGAGCTGCCACTACGCCTATAAGAATGTCATGGTTTTAAATGCTGCTTGGAGGCCATTACACCCCACCACCAACAAACCAGGCTGTATAAAAGGCTAGCACCGATTGCAGCTGCAGACATACAGGGATCTCGCTGCCATGTTTAGGTAGAGGTCAGCCAAGCAGGAGGTGTCCTCCAGTGCTTTTATTTTTGTCAAACTTACCTAGCTAGCTTGCAAAGGCACTTGAGCAGTGGCAGCTGGGGAAGTTCAAGCTAACGTTACCTAGCTAACTAGCCAAACGCTTGCTACAGCTGTACGCTAGCTAGCAAGCCAACTTGCGGGCTGGTGGATAATGGCACCGCTGGGTCTAACGGTCTCTCTGCCTCGCTCCCTGTCACGCCGGAGAAGTTCAAGCTAACGTTACCGAGCTAACTAGCCAGCTATCCGTCCCCGGAAACTGCGTCCGCTCCTTCTGGTGAGCGCCGATAACCATGACGACTAACAACAATCACCATTTTCTTTTATATTAGTCAAATGACCACTGAAAACAGTTCAATGTCTCTTCTAATCCTACTCTATTTCTATGACTGTGAAGCGGTGTTTCATTGAGTTGGGGTCACGGTGAGGAGATTATAATGAAGACATGAAGTAACTGATAAACTAGTTGTTCAGATAGAACGTAATCCGGTATTAACAGATTTGAAAGTCATAGTTTATAAATCAGAACTTAAAGGCGATCGATGCCAGGGAAATGCATGTTTGCATCGAAGATGAATCATTATCACGAATATCCCGAATGTCAATATTGGTGTGTGACTTGAGACTCCGGTTTGGGCCGGATTCTATCAGGACATCCTTTTTGCCCCTCAAGTTGTTCTGCCGTTTCCCGTCTGGCCGTCCGGTGGTTGCGGCGGGGCCCAGAGAACAGGAAGGAACCACAAGGACTCGGTTAGCTGGTGCGGACCCCTATGGGAACATGATGTCATACCAGGAAGCAGGGCAGCTGTACGGCATTGTGTCATTGTGTGCTCTGTGCTCGCTCCTTGTCCCAACAGTTTGGTGTTGTTGGGAAGGTGCAAGGTCACCAGCTTGTTTATGTCCTCGCTGGTGGTTTCCCCTCTCACACCAACTCACATGCAGACAGTCTGCTCTCTTGAACACTCAGATGCTCTCTGAGTCTTTCTCTCACACACACACACACACACACACACACACACACACACACACACACACACACACACACACACACACACACACACACACACACACACACACACAGCCGTTTCCATTGTCCAGAGTGGACTCGCAAACAATCAGACATAGCAGAGGGGCCCATGTAGATCCTCTCCTGGTGTCCGCTGCTTCTCACCACAGTGTAGTAGTCCAGCAGCCACGGACACTTTTTAATGCTCGTTTAGTTTATTTGTCTCGACATTTCACTGACTCTAAATGAACCCAGCAGTATTCTGAACAAGCCGGCCAAAAGAAGCAAACGAGTATCAACAGAAGATCATATAAGGACACAGAAACATGGGTAGCTTTTTGAATTCTCATGAAATCAGTAGCGTCCTCCTGCCTGGTGAACATTCACTCTTCTTTCAAAGTCCATGTCTCAGATTATAATCCAGTATTACAATGGTCTGCTACCTACTGCTGGCTAACCGTGAGTTATTGTAACTTTCCTCCTCATGGTGTATCCATAACCTACTGCAGTCCAGGTATGGCTAAGATTAGTCTGCTCTGATATGGGACCAATACTGACTTTAATATCTGGTGTCTGTGGCAATGAGGACGGCCTATTCAGTTAAATTCTGTGTTTCTATACATCATACGTTCAAATTTATATTTCTGTTTAAGTTTTGTTGCTGCATTAAAACAACCTGTAATTAGTTTAGTTTGATTTGTTTTACTAAGTTGCTAGTGTACGATATATTATTTTAATAATAAATAACAAATCAGTACATTTATATCCATGTATATATAAGTTACATTTTTTTACATTTTGCAAAGCAAAATCAATTTGTTAAATAAATAATAAAAAAAAAAATTGGTATCAAGGGCTGAAGAAGTGGGATCAGTGCACCCTTAGTTTGGTATAGCCCAGTTGTCACGGCACCACTGGGGAGCTGTGGTTAAGTAGCGGTGTATCTGATGGATCTCTGCGGTCCAGGCTCAGGACTACCCGGAGCTGCACCGGAGTACCGCACGTCAGACTGTTCGTGGCATTGTCAGCATCTGGGTGTTTTAAAAACGAGTCCATCTGTCTGGGAGCTTTAGTAGGCAGAGAGATGCCTGCTGCTAATTGTGATGTGTCATCACAAAGTGGCAGGAGAAGGGTGGGCTTCATCTCCCAGAGGACTCGCTGCAGCGCGGGTCATTAGCCCGCCTCTCAGGACCCTCGGGATCTGACTGCAAACGGCCTCTCCTCCTCCCCCTTTCCTCTTTACTTCACCTTCACTTCCTCTCATCTCCTCTCCTCCTCCCCTTTCCTCTTTACTTCACCTTCACCTTCACTTCCTCTCCTCTCTCCTCCTCCCCTTTCCTCTTTACTTCACCTTCACTTCCTCCCGTCTCCTCTCTCCTCCCCCTTTCCTCTTTACTTCACCTTCACTTCCTCTCATCTCCTCTCGTCCTCCCCTTTCCTCTTTACTTCACCCTCACTTCCCCTCATCCTCTCATCTCCTCCTCCCCCTTTCCTCTTTACTTCACCTTCTCTTCCTCTCATCCTCCCATCTCCTCTCTTCCTCCCCCTTTCCTCTTTACTTCACCTTCACTTCCTCTCATCTCCTCTCTCCTCCTCCTCCCTCTTTACTTCACCTTCTCTTCCCCTCATCCTCCCGTCTCCTCTCTCCTCCTCCTCCCTCTTTCCTTCACCTTCTCTTCCCCTCATCCTCCCGTCTCCTCTCTCCTCCTCCCTCTTTCCTTCACCTTCTCTTCCCCTCATCCTCCCGTCTCCTCTCTCCTCCTCCTCCTCCCTCTTTCCTTCACCTTCTCTTCCCCTCATCCTCCCGTCTCCTCTCTCCTCCTCCTCCTCCCTCTTTCCTTCACCTTCTCTTCCCCTCATCCTCCCGTCTCCTCTCTCCTCCTCCTCCTCCCTCTTTACTTCACCTTCTCTTCCCCTCATCCTCCCGTCTCCTCTCTCCTCCTCCTCCTCCCTCTTTCCTTCACCTTCTCTTCCCCTCATCCTCCCGTCTCCTCTCTCCTCCTCCTCCCTCTTTCCTTCACCTTCTCTTCCCCTCATCCTCCCGTCTCCTCTCTCCTCCTCCTCCCCTTTCCTCTTTCCTTCACCTTCTCTTCCCCTCATCCTCCCGTCTCCTCTCTCGTCCTCCTCCTCCCTCTTTCCTTCACCTTCTCTTCCCCTCATCCTCCCGTCTCCTCTCTCCTCCTCCTCCCCTTTCCTCTTTCCTTCACCTTCTCTTCCCCTCATCCTCCCGTCTCCTCTCTCCTCCTCCTCCCCTTTCCTCTTTCCTTCACCTTCTCTTCCCCTCATCCTCCCGTCTCCTCTCTCCTCCTCCTCCCCTTTCCTCTTTCCTTCACCTTCTCTTCCCCTCATCCTCCCGTCTCCTCTCTCCTCCTCCTCCCTCTTTCCTTCACCTTCTCTTCCCCTCATCCTCCCGTCTCCTCTCTCCTCCTCCTCCCTCTTTCCTTCACCTTCTCTTCCCCTCATCCTCCCGTCTCCTCTCTCCTCCTCCTCCTCCTCCCTCTTTCCTTCACCTTCTCTTCCCCTCATCCTCCCGTCTCCTCTCTCCTCCTCCTCCTCCCTTCACCTTCTCTTCCCCTCATCCTCCCGTCTCCTCTCTCCTCCTCCTCCTCCCTTCACCTTCTCTTCCCCTCATCCTCCCGTCTCCTCTCTCCTCCTCCTCCTCCTCCCTCTTTCCTTCACCTTCTCTTCCCCTCATCCTCCCGTCTCCTCTCTCCTCCTCCTCCCCTTTCCTCTTTCCTTCACCTTCTCTTCCCCTCATCCTCCCGTCTCCTCTCTCCTCCTCATTCTTCCCCTGCAGTGCCCGTTAGCTGGGGTTCATCTGCCCTCTGCTCAGCTGTCCAGTGTTTACAGACCAAATGAACCTGCTCGGTTGGCTGCGTCGGCTCATTATAACGTTATGCTTCTTTTATTTGTATTCTTTCTCTCTACTGCAGCTTTCTTTCAAAACGAGTCCCTCGCTAGGTGGACCTATGTTAGCTTGAAGCTCAAAAGAATCATGCATTAGCACAAGTTGCGTCATCAATTCTGTCTCCTTAGGAATCGCCATCAGATTTTGTAAACCGTCATCTGTATTGATGCTAATTGAGCTGCTTTTACCCCAATTATTGTTGAGTTTCATTTCTAGTAAATTCCAAGAGGCCTCGGCGCTACTTCTACCTCATCAGTGTGTGTGTCGCTCTCCACACACTGAAGGAAAACTGTCGGTCTGCTCTTCCTGCGATGACTCTTCAGCTCAGAGGAGCAATTAGCAAGTCTTCCTCCTCGTATGCCAGCTCAGTCTGCACCGATCTCTCACACACACACACACACACACACACACACACACACACACACACACACACACACACACACAGACACACACAGACACCACAGACAGAGCAACATTGTTTTCTCACAAGATTTTTTTTTTATTATGTTGTGAAAGGGTGAATTTGGGAAAGCTGCTCGCCCCTCCACCGTTAAGCCAAAACGGCCCCGCGGCCAACTGGCGAAGGCGCTTGCCTGCATAGTTTAGTCTCTTCCCATACTCGCTGTATGTGGTCTCACTGAGCAAGATGGAAGGAACAGCCAAGTCAATGAACGGCGGAAAAATAAAAAAAAAAAACATTTCTCCTTTCTTCATTCATAAAAACTGGATGGAATCATCACATTAGAGGAATACTCACATTGTATTACATAGATGGTAATTTCAATAAGAATGGATCTACAGATAATCATCACCGGACTCTGCAGCTCAACTCATCTCTTCACTAATTCCTTTGGTTTATTTTTATGATTCATGCTCATTGCTCTCGTTGCAGCGTTTCCAGCTGCAGCAGGCAGCTGTTCTCACTTTAAAAGAGTTTTAGGAGCCCACTGCCCAGCACCAAACGGCACACACACACACACACACACACACACACACACTAAGCAACTAGCCGGTGAACATTAGCCGTTAGCAGCTACAGAGAGTCAGGAGTTGGTGGAGATCAAACCGGAGCTTAAAGGAGAGGGTACATTGGACTTTGTTTGCCAGAAACCGGATTGTGTGTTGCTTCTTACCTGCTGGTTGTGTAAATAGGCAACTGTATGCTTACAAGGTCGCCAGCAGTATGAGAGGGATGGTGGTGATGTTTACACTTGTCTAAAGTACTTCTCCGTACTCTGTGTATTACTCCGGTAGATGGAGAAACCAGCCCGTGAGCAAAGCACCTTCAAAAACC